>JAPDVR010000004.1:35178791-35413791 GCA_026230005.1 Gila orcuttii
TTTGATAGTGCAAACGGTTGAGGAGTTACGGTAAAATGAATACAGCTTGCTTTTATGTGTCAGCGACGACACAACCGGTTTAAAAGGGTTAAAAACAGAGAGCTGTTTTAAGCCCCTCACTCTCTAGGCTCTGAGCAGGATATACATCGAAACTTTTTTTTCCATGTGAAATCATTGTGCAAGACCACATTGGTGAGAGTGTGGCAGCCCTCCTCCTCTGTTAGAGTCTTTCTGCTGAGGCCTCCGCTCCCCATAGCCCTGTGGCAGCACTATGTGTCTTTGAGCAGAGTAAAAATCTGTGACCAGGGTCACTTTGGTGAGAGTGCACATAGAGCTGAACGACATGCTTACTGAACATTTAACATGCTCAGGTCGATCTAACGTTACTCCTCTCGTTAGAGAGTTATTCTGTAAGTATGTTGCTCCCTGGAGTACTCTAAAAAAAATATATATATATACAAATATTTGCGCTTTTTTGAGTCGTTGGCCCTCTAAGAACCGGGCCTCCTGTACAGTAAGCGCCTCAGCTGTTAGTATGTGTATAAACTCCTAACAGCTGTGTGTTAGTAGCTCCCTTGGACTCTGAGTTCAGCATCGTTTGGAGAGGCTTGACAGGAGCTTTCATGATGTTGTTTTCAAGAAACGTAGATAGTACTCCCCTCGGTTTGAGGGTGTTTTTACAGAGTGCTGCGTTTCACAGATAGTCGCCAGGTAAGCCTAAATACTCCCCTTATTTGAAAGGGTCATTGTGCAGAGTACTTCACCTCTGGTTGAGTCATAGCAGGCCTTCACAGGGTTTTGAGCCTCTATACAGTACTTCCTGCAGGCAGGACGTGTTAAGGTGACCAGCTTCCAGTGTAAAGCCTCCCTCAATGACCAGGCTGCCCTAGATATAGACTTCAGTACTCCCCTTAATTTTAGGGTCGTTATGCTGAGTGCATCGCCTGCGACCACATTAAAAAAATGAATAAAAAAGAGCTATATGGGTGTGGTAGGCTTCATCTCATCTGAGAGTTGTCATGATGAGGCCTCCATCCTCCAGAGTTCCATGCAAATAGAGTTGCCTTTGCACCAGGAAGAGGCCCCTCTCTCTTTATATCAGAGTTGTGTTTTTAGGCCCTTCGTTTCTTAGCTCTGTGTTGTGCATATCTGCGCTTAGCTACGCTGTCTAGTGTAAGTATGGCAGGCCTGCTCTTCCTTAAAGAGTCATCCTATGAGGCCTCCATGCAAACAGCCTTTACAGGTAGAGTTAGAAAAGAGGTCTCTTCTCATATTAGTGAGCTGTTCTTAGACCCTTCGCTCCCTGAGCTCTGCACTGTGCATATCTTAGCTGAGCTGTTTTTCCACATTGTGAAAAAAAGCACTAGAGACCACTGTGGTGTGAGTGTGGCAGGCCTCCTCTTCTAGACTCATCCTGCTGAGGCCTCCACTTCCCACAGCCCTGTGAAGGAACTATTTGTCTCTGGTTTAACCCTCTGGGGTCGGCAAACGCGCCGGTGCGTTTTGCTGGATTTTCTTCACATAGTAGCACAATAGACTTAAATTACTCCGTCATTTATGGCCATACAGAAAAAAATAAATATGTGATAAAATTATCTGTGATATGTCTACTTTTGTATGTGTTCACTTACAATCAAAACACAACATTGTGCTTTTGTAAAATAAAGAAAATAAACAGGGTGTGCTTTCTGCCTCTCCGTCTCGGTGAACTTTTTTTTCTTGAGCACGTCTATAAACTGAAACAAAACTCAGCGAATACTGTTCACCCAGGCATCAGCTATATATCTTTATAATCGTTTAAGTGTGTACTTTTAAATGATCTGATTCAAAACGAAAACAAATTTTCTCTGTTTAAGTAATTTGTATAAAACCAACAAGATGTCCAGTTTCTCAAATGCTTGCTCATGAGTTTTAAATTGACCACGCCCACACGTGCAAAAGAGATTGATATGCAAATCTCCACGTGAAGGAATGCGAACGCGGTCATTACCTCAAAAACAAAGCACCAAACTTCACCAGTCCTCTGCTTTTCATTGAGTTTGGAAGACACGCTGTGAGCTTACATTGGATTTACCTCAGAAGAAGAAGAACGCGATTTGAAGACAAGAAAGATTTAAGGTAAGAAATGTATTATGAATTATATTAGTTAGTGTTATTGTTGCATAAACTTAACATTGCAGTTGAACTGTTGCTAGACTAAAATTTATGAAATCGACGGAAACATGTTGAAATATGAACTATAGACAGGCAGGCTACCGCAGAAATTTATATACATGTGCGACATAAGGATGTTTTTATGTTTGATAATAAAACACAGCATGATATAGAAGTAATGTTAGGCTACTATCAGTGTTTACTCTAATATGGTGAATATTATAATGTTTGGAACCATGTTTACTGTTAAATACTGTGTTTGTAACGAATGGAAAAATTTGAAGTAACATATCCATATATTTTTATCTAGTGTATGTACTGAAGTGTTCCTTTTAACGATGTATAGGCCGCATGCTATTGGCTATTGTTATTATTATTTGGAATTAAAATCGCCCACATCATCACACACCCTTCACCATAAGTTACCTAGAGATTGGCATGGGGTACTTTCCATAAGATCATCTCTCAATGCAAATCAAACCAGCTATTAGGCTAACTGAAATAAAACCAAGCCAATCTCTAGGTATGACGAAGGGAATGTGATGATGTGGGATATTTTAATTCCAAAGGCCAAAAGAACTTTATCAGGATGCATAGTATCCTGGATCCATGAAATAACTGGCCTTTAAAAATAAAAATCTGCCTGCCTCTATGGGAATTTAACATAGGGGTGTCCTGACTTATGCACTTATTTTAAGGAAGAACATTTATTTATTTGCGATACATTATTCATTCACAAAGAAAATTGGTGTCCCTAAAGGTTGGAGTTTTCCTCATTTTTTTAATTAAGGCATTCATGTTTTTTTATTCCTCTTTTTAGTCAACTTTAGCATGGGTGTGTTCACTTATTCTAGGCACTGTGTGTATGTATGTATATATATATATATATATATATATATATATATATATATATATATATATATATATATATAATTAAATCGCAATTTTAACCAGAAAAATCTACAATGTATGCCCAAAGTCGTGGAGCCATATAGTTTCTCTTGATATCAGCATGTTCACAGTTGTTTTTTTTATACAGGGACCAGATGCCCCACGGATGAGTCCTGCTGACTTCAACATTCACATGAGACTCTGTACATGTTACGAACTACTCTGAGAAGAGGGTTGAGATCCAAACGCAGCTTTATTTGAGGGCAATCCAGAGGCGTAATCCAATGTACAGGCAAGGGTCATACACAGACAGGCAGTCCAAAACAGATAAACAAAGAAACAAACAAAACAGGCAGGGACCAGAGGCAAGAGAGTAATCCAGGGAACAGGGCAAGATATCCAAAACCAAGAAAACCATAAGAATGCTCAGAAATGCAGTGTAACACTTAAACAAGACTTCGCGGTGAGTGAATGAATGAACATGGTATAAATCAGGGGTGTCCAAACTCGGTCCTGGAGGGCCACTGTCCTGCAGAGTTTAGCTCCAACCCCAATTAAACACACCTGAAACAGCTAATTAAGGTCTTGATTAGCTGTTGAAGGTCATTAGGCATGCTTAAAACTTACAAGCAGGTGTGTTGAGGCAAGTTGGAACTAAACTCTGCAGGACAGTGGCCCTCCAGGACCGAGTTTGGACACCCCTGGTATAAATAGACAAGGACTAACAGGGTGATGAGAAACAGGTGAATGCAATCAGAGACCAACCAGGTGATGAGACACAGGTGAATGAAATGATGAATGCTGATGAATCCGGGGAGTGAATTATGGGAAATGTAGTTAGTAAGGAAGTGATGAAAGTCTATTGTGGAGCGCCCTCTGGTGGCTCTCGAGGGCACTCTAGCTGGTGATCGTTACAGTACATGAACATGGTAAAATGAAAAAATGACAGGTACTATGTTTCAGGAATGGCACAAAGGTGTGTGACTGTTCAAGTCTCAGTAAGTGTGTTCAATAATGTGCTTTTTTGTCATTTGTTGTGCATCTTTGGATTATGTTGTGTTGTAAATAAATCCAAACAATCAAAAAGCCATTCTTTTTTAAGGCTCTCCACATTCTTTGTGCAAGGCTCCTCATAATGATAGGGCCTGATAGCACCTAATAGGGCCATTAGGGGAGGGTCTTTGTCTTTCTCAGGTGTGAAATGCATCAATATTAATGAGAGATTCACGACTCCTCGCATACAGCTTTCTAACACAAAACATGTCTTGCAAATTTTACATCATTTTATTGTTTTATCTGAATGAGTATTTAGGATGATTTTCACATAGTTTTGGAGTAAATATTCTAGGCTACGTGATACAATTGTCTAAAGTATTGTGAAGAAATAATCAGTATTGGTTTCATGACCTTATTTCAGTGACAATTCTTTTTTAGTTTTTTTTTCACAAACCACGCATAAACGTCATTATCTCAAAACTACAAACTTTTACATACATGCTGCTGACATATTATTGTAGCAGAGTTTGTGCTGAATACAGTGTAATCAGACTTTAGCTATGAAAATGTCATAAGCAACAGAAATAAGCAGAAATGTCAGAGCATGTCAGAACACCTCCAGGGCCCAAAAACACCTCAGACCCCAGAGGGTTAAAAAAATGAAACACAGGATGTTGGCTTCAGCTGATAAAGCATGCTAGCCTCCCTGGTACAGGAGTTGACACTGGTCCCCCTGAAAGTAGCAGGCCAGGGCCTAATGGGCCTGGGCCGTACTCCCTTAAAGGAACACCCCTCTAAGTTGGGTTGTGGTGTCCAGGCCTTTTTGAACTGGCTCTGGGTCAAGTCCTTTGTGTAAAACCACAAGGTGTTTTCTCATTGAGCTTAAAGCTCGGGCACAGGCCGTGGGGTGTAGTAGGGCTGTACGATGTGTCATTTTAACATCGATATCGCGATGTGCACATCCACGATAGTCACATCGCAGGATGTTGCAATGTAGCCTTAGGGATCGTAGTTGATCCGTGATTCATGATCAGTACGGGCCAGCAGCTCCCCGGCCCGTAACGCTTGAGATTCGCGGATTAATTGCAAAGTTTAACCATCATATAGTGAAAGTTTATCATTTGCATGTGTTTTTAAGTCCTGTTTAAACATCAAGCGTAAAAAGACTGGAACTTGCGCGTTGTTTTCTGTGAGCCGGGCAGACACAAAGATCAGTGGTCTTTCTCTTATTTCTGAGCTTGAACGAACATGAGAATTCAAAATAAAGTCAGATTGCCCTTCTTGCATTGAAAATTTTTTGACGGCCGCCAAAGCGTATTTTTGTCCTGATAGATGACTGACTGCTGCGCTTGTTAAACTGAGAGAACTAGCAAAGAGAGAAAGCCCTGGTCCCGCGCGCGCACTCTCACCGTCTTCAAACTGTCTTGCTCTCTCTCCCTCCCTCACGCATATTAATGAATTGAGTTGACTGAATATCTTTGAGAATACACAATGGTAAAAGGTCGGAAGAACGATGTTTCACGTGAAGCATTCGGATATATTTTTTTCCTGAACTACTGGTTGTGAATTGTGCTAAAAAAAAATATTCTCTGAAAAGTGTTCCACACATTCAGATAAACCACACTTTCAATAAACAAAACAAAAAAAAAATCTATCCAGTGATGAAATGTTTTCTGTGTTGAGACCAATCTTGTGCGATATCCTAAACTGCCGGGATAATCACACAACGTGTGCCGTGGTCCGTTAATTACACCTCCAATTCGTGAACTAATGACTCCTTAGAACCGATTCACTTTAATAAATGGTTAAAACAACTGATCTGTCCAACACTGAACTCACGAGACATAACAAATCGGAAACACTTTACAATAAGGTTCCATTTATTAAACTCCAGTTAACTACATTAGTTAACTATAATAGTTGCTATGCAGATTTACTCCAATACAAAATCACCAGTCATTCAGATGATTCATTCTTTCCAAAGTGAGCTAATAAAGTCATCTGGTGAAATTGTTTTCATATCGCGATATATATCGCAGAAAAATAAAATATCGCAATGTGATTTTTTCCCAATATCGTGCAGCCCTAGGGTGTAGTCAAGTCACCTTTATTTATATAGCATTTTTTACAATACAGATTGTATTAAAGCAGCTTCACAGTGATAACATGAAAATAATACAACAAAGTTTCTTTCTAGAAGAAAATTGCATCATCGTCCAACGTAAGGCAGAACAATTATATTGTTGAAAATTAAATGTCCCCAACTAAGCAAGCCAAAAGCCAAGGCAACAGTGGCAAGGAACCAAAACTCCATCAGGTGACAGAATGGAGAGAAAAAAACCTTGGGAGAAACCAGGCTCAGTCGGGGGCCAGTTCTCCTCTGGCCAACGAACGAACAGTGTATGATTATGATTCAGGCAGCATTACAAGGTCAGAAGTCAGATTGGATCAGAACATTCAGAATATTTATCCAGTTCCCTCTGGTTGGAAGTCGGAGTCATCATGCCGATATGGAGACGAGTTTGTTGAGGATCAGTGCCAATGGCTGTCGTTTCGAAGAGGCCTTCACAGGGCTGATGAGGCTGGCATTTCAGGGATGTGTTGTGGATGGGTCAAGGCGCAGGTCCACCATCTGACCTGGATACGTCCCGGATCCGGCTGACTTCAGTAAACCTCGGAATAAACAGAAACACTAACATTAGCGTAGATGCCATTCTTCTTATGATGTAACGAGTACATCAGGTGTTATAGGAAGTGTCCCCGGTTCCGGCTGACCTGATCTATGCAGCCTAATAATCATTTAACTGATTTGAATAATTGAAATGTATAATGTTCTATATGAATGCCAGGTAAAAGAGATGCATTTTTAGTCTAGATTTAAACTGACAGAGTGTGTCTGCTTCCCGGACAATGTTAGGAAGACTTTTCCGAAGTTGAGGTGCAAGTATTGGGGAGCTAAACCATTTAGTGCTTTGTAAGTTGTCAGCAATATTTTAAAATGTATACGATGTTAAATAGTGAGCCAATGTAATGTTGACAGAACGTGGCTAATACGGTCATACTTTCTGGTTCTAGTGAGAACTCTAGCTGCTGCGTTTTGGACCAACTGGACTTTGTTTATTAAGCGCTGCAGGGTTACCAGCCAGTAGAGCATTACAATAATCTAGCCTTGAGGTCATGAACGCATGAACTAACTGTTCCGCGTTTTTCATTGAAAGCATGTCTTAATTTAGATATATTTTTAAGTTGAAGGAATGCGGTTTTACAGATGCTAGAAACATGGCTTTCAAATGAAAGATTGGTATCAAAGAGCACACCCAGGTTCCAAACCGATGACAAAGACTTGATAGAGCAGCCATCAATTGTTAGACAGTATTCTGGGTTAATACGTGCAGAGGTTTTTTGCCCAATAATTAGAAACTCTATTTTTTCAGAATTAAGTAGTAGGAAATTACTAGTCATCCAAATTTTTATATCAGCTATACATTCCGTTATTTTTGTGAATTGGAGCGTTTCGTCGGGCGCAAAGAAATATAGAGCTGAGTATCATCAGCATAATAGTGAAAACTAATTCCATGCTTCCTAATGATATCTCCCAAGGTTAGCATGTACAGGGTGAACAGCAACGGTCCTTGTACTGAGCCTCGTGGTACTCCATACTGAACATTTGATCGATATGACATCTCTTCATTTACTGCTACAAACTGATAATGGTGAGATAAGTATGATTTGAACCATGCTAGTGCAATTCCACTTATGCCAACATCATTTTTGAGTCTATTCAAAAGAATGCTGTGGTTGATGGTATCAAATGCAGCACTAAGATCCAGTAACACTAATAGAGAAATATAATCACGATCGGATGATAAGAGCAAATCATGTGTAACTCTAATGAGAGCAGTCTTAGTACTATGATATGGTCTAAATCCTGACTGGAAATCCTCGCAGATACCATTTTTTTCTTAAAAGGAAAATAGTTGTGAGTATACTGCCTTTTCGATTAATTTTGACATAAAAGGTAGATTCGAGATCGGCCTGTAATTGACTAATTCTCTAGGATCAAGTTGCGTTTTTTTAATAAGAGGTTTAATAATAGCCAGCTTAAAAGGTTACGGTTAGGGCTGCATGATTAATCGCAATTTACATGAAATCGCACTTAAACCGATTTGGCTTATGCGATTATGAAATTGCAAATGCTGTGATTATTTTTTATGTGCAGCTTGTCATTCATGTACGGCTCTGTAAACGCTGCTCCATATGAAAGGACTGTGAGTTTGAGTTGCTTATAACGTGCATTTGAAAAAGCAACACGCGTCAAACATCTTTACAAACATGAGAACCATTTATGAGCCTCTTGTCTAACTAAAGACAACATTTAATAACATGCTTTTACTCCAAACTCACTTCATAACGACAGTTGAAAATCCTTCTGTGAGATGATGTGGCTTCTAACACAGAATAAGGCAGTTGTGTGTTTATAAGTCATGTTCAATCAAACAAAGCGTTTCAATCTTCTGTTTATAGGCTATGTGCACAACCGTAGTTTCGAACTTCCGCTTTTGTCAGAAGTCGGCATATCAGTTTCCGGTCTACGACTGGTCATCCGCATCCACTAATAAACACACAAGATGAGTGCTGCTGTTGTACGAAAAAAAGAGACATCTAAGTTTCTAAGAACTGTTGGTGGATCTAACGTCCGTTTCACACCCGTTTGCAGTGTGTTGCGGTGCAGGAGCGTGCTGTTAGTGCGTTCACATATTATGATGCGTTTGCACAGTGAATAACTGATCCGCGGCTGTACAACAAACACATACTATATATTTTTATTTTTTTGCGCGTCGATCAAAATGTCTATTTTGTGCAGCCACTGCGCACGAAGGTTTGTGTTTATCAGGAAGCAGTAGAAGCTCTGTTAGCGAGCAAAGTGCCACACAGCAGTCTCCCAACGCACCATGTCAACAGGTTAGGGCTTTCACTTTTCACTGGTGAGGTATATGTACCTCACCATGTACCTCACCATAACAGCAGCACAGCGATCGTTTCCACGCCGAATCTATTTCTGCTGTGCTGCAAACGCTGGTGGTCAAAATGATAAAGATTGACCTGAAAACGTAGTAATTTCACCATAAATGCGTTTAGTTAAATAAAATGTAGTAATCTCACCATAAATGCACATTTAATCAAGGAAAACTACAATTTACTTCAACCAGGCGACAGAATGAACAACACTCGTCTCAATCGTGGAGGTGGAAAAATAAGTTATTTGTGACATGCAAGATCTATTGTTTTAAAATTAAAATGCAAAAGAAAAGGCAAGTCGGCTGCTTTTGTCAATTTCAAGTTTTAATTAAAATTATTTGCGATTTTAATTTAGCAAATATTTGACCACTTGCTTGAGCAACTTATAAGTAATGCATGGAGTAATCGCCCTAACTTACATTGTTTAAATTGTCTTTAAATGTGCATACAAAGAATCGCAATGCTGAAACAACTTTTTGTTTTTAAAAATAAGTTGCAGCATAACTTCTGGACTTTAAATAAAAATATATAGTATGTGTTTGTTGTACAGCCGCGGATCAGTTATTCACTGTGCAAACGCATCATAATATGTGAACGCACTAACAGCACGCTCCTGCACCGCAACACACTGCAAACGGGTGTGAAACGGACGTTAGATCCACCAACAGTTCTTAGAAACTTAGATGTCTCTTTTTTTCGTACAACAGCAGCACTCATCTTGTGTGTTTATTAGTGGATGCGGATGACCAGTCGTAGACCGGAAACTGATATGCCGACTTCTGACAAAAGCGGAAGTTCGAAACTACGGTTGTGCACATAGCCTATTCAGCTACATCGATAGAGATTTCCTGGAATGATGTGCGTTATTGTATTTCTGCAGAGGGGCATATTTGGCGTGGCTGTGTTAGAGCGCCCTCTGATGTTCAGATGGAGCAGCATTTACTACCCCGATCAGCCCCACTGCTCTGACAAGCTGCGCATAAAATAATCTCTGCCTTTGCCAAATCGCGTGCGGTTTCATTGCGATTAATCGTGCAGCCCTATTTCCGGTACATATCCTAGTGACAAAGATGAATGAATGATATTAAGAAGAGGATCTATGACCTCTGGAAGCATCTCTTTCAATAGCTGAGTTGGTATAGGGTCTAACATAAATTTTGTTGATTTAGATGATTAAACGAGTTTAGACAATTCTTCCTGAATTAATTAAATTTTTCCTCAGGGAGACTACAATGCACTGTCTGATGCGATACTGTTGAAGACGGTTGCATAGTTATTAGTTGTTTTCTTCTAAAAGTGTTTAAAAATAAGCAGATCTAGCAGTTTTTAAGGCCTTTCTGTGCGCAATCGTGCTCTCTCTCCACGAAATGCGAAAAACGTCTAATTTTGTTTTCTTCCAGCTACGCTCCATTTTTCTGGCTGCTTTCTTTAGGGCCTGTGCTCATTGTACCACTGTGTTGGACTATTTCCTTTAATCTTCTTTAAGCGCAACAGAGCAACTGTGTCTAAAGTGCTGGAAAAGAGAGATCATCAATCTCATCAATCATTTCTGTTGCAACATCGAGTTCTTCTAAGCTATCTGGGATGCTGACGAGATGAAACTGATCAGGAAGATTATTTATAATGCAATCTTTAGTGGCAGAAGTGATTGTTCTACCATATTTATAACATGATATTAAATGATGATCTGAGATGTCATCACTCAGCTGCAGAATTTCAACAGCATCAACACTGATTCCATGTGACAATATTAGATTTAAAGTATGATTACGACAATGAGTAGGTCCTGACACGTGTTGTCTAACTCCAATAGAGTTTAGAATGTCTGTAAATGCTAATTCCAATGCGTCTTTTTCATTATCTACATGGATATTAAAATCCCCAACAATTAGGACTTTATCTGCAGCCAGTACTAACTTTGATAGAAAATCAGCAAATTCTTTGATAAAATCTGTATGGTGGCCTGTATACAGTAGTCAACACAAATGTCAAACAGGATTTATCACTTACGCTAGATAACCTTACAGGAAGCACCATCACTGTAACAAGGTTAGATGTTACGGGAAGAAGGAGGCGTGAACCGGCGAACAATCAAAGAATTTAATTACAAAATAAAACAAATACAAAAACAAAAGTAAAGACGGCAGTCCCTCACGGTCGAATGGCGCCACACATAAAAAAAAAAAAACATTAAATAAAATCCAGGCCTGGCCTCTCTCAATCTCCACTGTCGTCGCTCCTCCTTTTATGCTTCCGCTCCTCCGTGAGAGACACGAGACCGGTGCGTCGTGCAGGTGTCACTCATTAGTAATCACGCCACCGGCCTCGCGCCATTTTCTCATGGCCCTCGGCCTCATCATGCTCGCCACAATCACTTAAAAATAATTATATTTGAAACTAGACTTCTGAGTAATACTGAAGATATTGCTATAAATTACAGCAATACCTCCCCCTTTTCCTTTTAAACGAGCCTAGTGTTTATAGCAGTAATCTTGCGGGGTGGACTCATTTAAAGTAATGTAATTGTCTGATTTTACCCAAGTTTCTGTCAAACACGGCACATCTAGGTTATGGTCTGTAATCATATCATTAACAATAAGTGCTTTTGAATAAAGGGATTGAATAACATCAATCAAATTTTTAACCTTAAATGGGTTTGGGAGTTTTTTGTATTTCCATGTTCGGGGAACAGACACAGTCTCTATGTCATGATATCTAGGTGAAAGAGTCTCTATGTGATGGGATTTATCTGACCTCAGTAGGACAGCTAACAGACGGTCGGTTTAGCCAGTCTGTCTGCTTCCAGACCTGAGCCCCAGATTGTCATGTTTGAGCTCTATGTGAGCTCTATGTGTCTTATTTTGAAGACTATGTGCCATATTAGTAGAGAGAAGAGCAGCACCATCCCAGGAGGGATGAAAACCATCTCTTTTCAACAGGTCAAGTCTGCCCCAAAAACATTTCCAATTGTCTATGAACCCTATATTATTTTGTGGACACCACTTAAACAGCCAGCCATTGAGTGGGGACAATCTACTAAGTATCTTATCACTCCTGCGAACAGGAAGCGGGCCAGAGCAAATTACAGTGCCTGACATTGTACTTGCAAGTTCACACACCTCTTTAATGTTAATTTTAGTGATCTCTGACTGGCGTAGTCGAACATCATTAGTGCCGACGTGAATAATAATCTTAGAGAATTTACGATTAACATTATCCAGCACTTTTAAATTTGCTTTGATGTCAGGCGCTCTGGCTCCTGGCAAACATGTGACTAAGGTGGCTGGTGTCTCTATTTTCACGTTCCGTGTAATAAAATCGCCAATAACTAGGGCACTTTCAACAGAATTCTCAGTGGGTTCTTCACTGAGTGGAGAGAACCTGTTTAATGTTGTTATCGGAATGGAAGAGCGGTGTTTTGTCCCAGGACTACAGCGTCTCACGGTCACCCAGTCATCCAGTTGCCCTGCTGCACGGGCTCTACAGCCGAAACCGTACAATGTGAGTTCACTAAGCTAGTCGCACACAAAGCAGTATCTAAAGCCCTTGCATTATTACTATCCTTGATTAAAGTTTGGATGCGTGTCTCTAGTTCTGAAATCTTCTCTGTCAGCCTGACTATCTCCCTGCATTTATCACATGTAAAGCCCTCGGCGCTGACAGAGAAGGTTATACTATACATGTTACATGAAGTGCAAGTGACAATAATAGGAGAAAACATGACTCACCGTGTTTGTTGACTGATCCTACTCACCACAGATGTTTGATGGATTTGAAAAGTCGCGAGCAGATTAACAGGCTAGCGCGTTTTGCGAGCGATAGTGATTTAGATTAAAGCTAGCAAAGTCAGATCAATGTGACAGACAGAATTAGATAATATCAGATATCTGGTTGATGAGTACGATACATTTAGTGATATAAACAACAAGGAATGATAGTAAATACAGATTAAAAACGGAAAGCTATACGGAGCAAATTGTAAGAAACTTTTTCTTCAGAGACCAGGAGACGTTGGGATATTTTTCAAGCAGAAGTTACTCTTTATTGAGAACTCGCTGTGCGTGGCTGTAGTCATCCAAGTCTAACAAATAGCTCAGCACAGTAGAGTTTATACCTTTCAAGGGGGAGGGATTACTTAGAGGTGGAGACAATCTGAACAAAGCATGTAAATGAAGTACAGGAGTCAGCCCGCTACCGGAAATTCCCCAGCCCTGATCTCATCAGCATAACGGTGTAATTCAAATGCAAATGTGATAATTCAATCAGCCTAACTATTCAATGACTGGGACAGGGGGCTCCAAGAGCCATTAAAGATAAAGAGTGATAGTCTCAGTAGCCTGACTCATTTCATTTATACCTCAAATGCTAAATTCACCCTACTAAACTATTGTATTGGAACCTAAATTAAACATTTATTAAATTTGTAAAACAACAAAATCACTTTCCACTTCAGTCCTTGCTCTCATCACCTTTGTGTTAATATCAACTTATGTCTCGGAAATATCTTTATGAACCTATAAAAGACACTTGGGATTTTTTTGCCAGATACAGCCTGATGTGCAGCCAGTAAGGGGGTTTCTTAACTCTGAGTTAAATGTGTTCGTGCTTGCAGCACAGCCATGATTGGCATTAGGGATGGAACGATTACCCGTTTCACGATACACTACGATAAAATGTCCTCACAGTTAATATTATCGTTTAAAATTTAATTTTCACGAAAACCGTGTTTGATTATCGCGATTTTGAAAAGTCATGGTAAATCCTGCAGGCATCAGTCTGACGCAGCCGCAGCATGCAATGTGGTTGTTGTTGTTTTTTGTACGAGAAGACATGGCGGAAGGCAGTGCTCGGGAGATTCTTCTCCAAAAATCCTCCCAGCCACGGCTGCAGCTTCTCAGTGACGTCTGATATTGTATGTGCTATTCTCTGTTATTGTTAAGCCCCACTAAAGATATAAAAAATATTGTAAAGCACCATACATTTTTCGTGCACTATATTCCAAGACTTCTGAAGCCATTCGATAGCTTAATGTGAGGTACACATGAATATTTAAGTCATTAAAGTTAATGGAAACTCATCTCTTAAGGTGATGATACACAGGGCAACTTTTTGAGCAATGTTGCTGGGCAATCTTTCCGAGCGATTGTTGCTTGGGCACTTTCCGATTGAAAATGGGCAATACATTTCTATCTGGATCATTTAGATTGGTCGTGGGCCCTGTGTCTCACCTGCCCGTTGACGGCAACATTGCCCAGAAACATTGCTCAAAATGTTGCCCTGTGTATCATCACCTTTTAGTCCTCAGTTATTCTCCATTCAGCATTCAAACAGCGCGTCGCATTCGGTTACGACAGTAACATGAGGAAACTCACTCCAAGATCAATGTTCCCATTATTATAGTTTATTTGTAGAAAAAGGTCTCATAAAAGTACTTTATCTTGCTGGAGTTTATTTCTGGAGTTTATATCTAAATCATGAGTTTTTCTTACGGGTGCCTGTTTGATCCCAACCCTGGAGTACAGAGCACTATTAATTGTTCTTCACGCGCACAGTAACTGAAATTTACAACTGTTAAAAGAAAAGGCTCAATAAACTGTTGCATAGATATGATACACAAATCATATGATACATCAATATCTCTTCCCCTTGTTTTCTGCACTTATCAATGTGAAGCGTTGCGCGCAATGACTCCACGTTGCTTCAAGCTCATCATTCTGCACGGGATGCGCATAAGCCGCTCTGGCGCTCTAAATTGAAGCCTTTCATATATTAGGCCTATAATGAAAGATTAGGATTTTTAATGATCTTTCTTGTCTATCTATCAAATGTTGTTGCCTCATGAAAAAGCCCTGCTATACATTTAAAATAAATGTATTTTCATTGTATAGTATGTTACATTTATTTGTTTTTCATCAAAGTATTTTATAACAACACAAAGAGCAATGTGAAACATTTGACATTTTATTTGTTCCAAACTAAATGTTTTTTTTTCACTATACTAACATTTGCTGCTGAATTATCCACTAACCTCATTTGTAATAGCATTTTAATGAAACGAGAGAGCGCGTCCGTGGTGATAGAAGAGATGTGCTCTGTTATAATGCGTTGCTATTGACGACGGTCATATAATTTAATGTGTATGCTTAAAAAAAGTGCATAGAGCGGCTAATTTTATTTGTTGTTTGTTGATTTCCAAATATAAAAACTTGTTGAAATGTTTTCAGTGTGCGTATCAGTTCTTTTTGAACATTTTCATCTCATTTTAACAAAATCGTGATAATATAGATAATCGTGATAATTTTGGTCACTATAATCGTGAAATTTTCATACCGTTACATCCCTAATTGGCATACATCCCCTAAGCATGGTGGCGTTGGTATATTGCTCCCAAATAGAGTCATATCAACGCAGCGCGAGTTCCCTTTCGAAAGGGAACGTCTAGAGAACAGGGAACGAGACAATGCGTCTTTTTGCCATGCCTCTGGGCTGTCTGCACAGTCCCTTCAGACGAGAAGTGGATGACATGTTCTCTAGGCGCCCTCTTATACTTCCTGGTCGCACTAGCAGGTGACGTCATTGCTGTCGCCGGCCAATACGATTGCTGTGATTATACAGTACTTCAGTCATCTGTCATTCCCCAATAGCGTCATATCGAAGCAGGCTATAACACAAATATAATCAAACACAAATATGACCGAAATATATTGTGACAGGCTCCTTGTAGCCTGCACATAAACAGTACAGTTCTGAGAACATATTTAAACATCCAAATTAATTAGATTGAGTATTATTTTTAACCGATGCTGACTGATGCATTTAGCTGACTTAGGCCGTGTGTCCACCAAAGCGTTTTTTCACGCAGCTGGCGTATAATTCCAATTGTTTTCAATGGGAGCGCCACGTTTTTTACTGGTCGCCGAGAGTTGAAAAATGTTCAACGCTGCGCTCATCACTGTCACTTTTTACACAGCCGTCCAATCACAGTGGAGGAGGGGCGGGACAAATATCACACCGACCAACTGTCACAACATTCTTTCTGTACAAAGACATCAACCAGCAGAGCTAACCGAACAAAATGGATGAAAAATACATTTTTAGTATGAAAAAAATTATCCACGAAATCAGTTACAAGTAAACTCTGCTGCAGATATTCTGTATCATAGCAACGAATCGTCTCAACTGAAAAAACGCAGCGCTGCCAAAACGCTCTCAAGCGCCCACAGCAAGGCGTTTTCAGCCGAGCGTCTAGCGTTTTTTAGCTGGCTAAAAACGCTTTGGTGGACACACGCCCTTACATATGTACGTTGCATTGCATTTAATAAAATGATTTACAGCACAGTCAAGACTTTATAGATTAAATAAAATGTATACAAACAATACTACAGAGGAAATGCACCAATTCAGCTGCATTGAGAACTTTTCTCTCCTGACGTGGATGCAAAAAAAACCAAGCTCTGTGTAACCTGTCAGCTGGGTTGTTGTAGTAAAACCACTGCTGGGTTGTTGCTTCGGAGGGCTTGTAGGGGAGGGGTGTATTGTTTCAACTGTTAGTGAGATTGACCCAGCACTAACCCAATGGCTGGGTAACACAAAAACTACCCAATCATGGAAATTGACCCAAAAGGCTCAACCCAGCGTTTGGGTAGAAAAAAATAACCCAGCGTTTTAATGCTGCGTTCACACCAAACGCGAGTAGAGCGTCTGGCGCGAGTGATTTCCATGTTAAGTCAATGTAAAGACGCGTTTATGCGGGTCTAGAGGTCCTGTGGCGCGAATGAGGCGTTAAATGCGGCGTGGTGGACCTGAATTCGCCTCATTCGCGCGTCCAGTTCTAATTGACGCGTATTGAGCGTCTGGCGCGATACACGTGAATGATTTTATTTGGTGCTTTTTGTGCATTCACGCGTTTGACATGAATTCGCGTCTGATGCCCGAGTTGAAAAATCTGAACTTTGGCGTCAGTTCGCGCCGCGTTAACCAATCATTACATTTGCCCTTAGTTTATTATTAAAAGATTACAATTGAAAAATGTATATATTACAATATATATAAAATTCAACCCGCCAAAGTGGCTAGTAGGACTGACTGCATTACACGGCTCTGCTGAAATTCACCGCGTGTGTTCATGTCAATCCCTGTATATGACACTCATATCAAGTACAGATTTACCCCTTTGTCAAAGGCCAGTTGCGTGGCAACCTATTTTCCCTGATTTTCTTAATTCAGTTATAAGCTCAGTGGAATGGAAATTTGTTGGTTGACCATAGCAACCATTGTGTAATTCAATTTTCTCTTTGTTGCTTATGTTCATGCTTAAAGAAATGCCTCTCTCCACATTCACAAATTTTCAAAGACAAAGAGGCAATTTTTTTTTGGTATTACAACTTTCAGCCTTCATTCTTTGATGGAATTATTGTATAATTATGGATTATGCCACACAGCCCATCATTTCAATGAGTATGTTAATGAAAATGCATGGATCAGTAATCATGACTTTCCATGGCGAGATTAAAATAGATTGATGGTAAAAATAATAATAAAATGAAACGCTGAAGAGTGTGAAGTAAGTGTAAGCATAGTCTTAGTTGAGTGTGTGTTTGTTTGTTTGTGTGTGTGATACATGCAGAGAGCCTAACACCTCCCCCAGACACACTATATGCACTTTTATAGCGTGGCTCACCATATACTGTACACAGCTGATGTCTTTGAATTCTTTCCCCCCTTCTTCATCAGAAAAACAGACTCAATGCAGCATGCTTCTTTTCCCTCATGGGCATTTCTGATAGAAGTGTAAAGCTGACATTTGCAGTCTTTGACATCAGAAAAATGTGTTTATAAAACTGGAAATGTTGTCCCACATATGTAAGGTACTTACTAGCACAGTTAAGGAGTTTGAGATGATTTTCAGACATTTCTGTTTGCTTGTAAGCTTGAGACATGCCCCAGTATTTAACTTTCTATTGATTAAAATATATTCACCACCACCCACTTAAAAAGTTTCTGTTGAAGCTAGGGTGTGTGTGAACAGAAGGTCCTAATGTTAAAGGAATATGAGTGAAAATCAGTCAGTTGAATGTGTCAGTCAAAGCTCAAGCCTTTTATCGTCTCTCTGAACTCATTCTTTAGCTGGAGATCAGAGCCCAGTGTGAATGTGGAAGGGTTACTTGGAAAGAAAGAGCGAAATTGTTCTATACACTGACAGCTTAAACACAGTGCAAGGGACATCCGTGGCATACGGTTTTTTAATGATTTTTCTCTGTGGTTTCTAAAGAAGCTGATGTGTGAGGTATTATGGTGTGTTAAATGTTTTTGAGGAGAGAGATTGAGATATTTGCCCTGACACTGTTTAATTAAGAGAATATCTAATTTTACTAAATGCAAAGAGAAACAGTGCTACTGCAGTAAGATGTGATGGCACTGAGTTTGTCACTGATTGTTGAATACAAATAAATGAGGGAAGTCTTGTAAAAATAGAGACTGAGTTTGTAGAGACTGAGTTTGTGAACCTTCTGGAATTATCTTTAGTCATCTAAGCTGATGAAATTGATATAGAAGATTATATGTGTGTTGCATTTCAATTCCTGACAGATCTTTGCCTACTAAAGCCTGATGCGCTCTTGCCACAATTTGTTTTTGTTGGTGTCTAAAACTATTTTCAGGAATCATAAAATATTTATTTTGTCATAGGACAAATTTGCCAGTCCTGGATAAGGTAGGTCACATTGTCAATGACATTCTCAGAAATGTTGGGTTCCAGTTCTTAACTCTCTCTGTTAATATCATACCATAATAATTACCTTCAGTTCTTTTTTTTATTTTTCAATATTAGCATAAGGGCTTGCTTAAGTGTGTAGCTTATATGTATATCGTACATCATATATCGATAGTGTGTATCGTCTGACATACGTGACAGCTGATATAGCACAGTCAGACTTGACTTTTACCTAAGATTTTACTGAATTAATATGATACAATCTGACAAGCAAGAACAAGCATCATTCCTGTAGCTGAGATATTAGAGCATGGCACTAGTAACATCAAAGTCATGGGTTCGCATAAAATGTATACCTTAAATGCAGTGTTGGCATTGATTTGGATAAATGCATGTACTAAATCCCTAAATATAAATAATAAATATAAACTGTAAAGGGCCAAAATAAATCAACAAAATGAGTAAAAATAATAGACAATTGATGGCATACACTAAGAGTATAGAGCAATGAAGTACCATAGAACAATGATGTGAATAGCATAGGTCAGATGATTTATGCAGAAGCTCTCCATTCAATCGCAATTATGTCTAGGAGAAACTGAATTATTAAATACATTTTTTAAAAATACATTTTATATATATATATATATATATATTTTTTTTTTTTTAAATGAGTGGTCAGAAAAAAAGAGTTTTCTTAATCATGATAAATCAGACTTAATCAAGGCATCTTTTGTAGATGTCTTATTTCACTGTTCTAAATGTGATGGATGCTGAGAGCATAACTTGGACATTTTGAAGATTTAATGTTAAAAAGGGGCCACTAATATTTGGATGGTAAGATGTATAGCAACACAGAACAATTTACAGTCTTTTTTCTGGCCAAACGTATAATTTAGCAGTCTCACATTAACTCATGCCACACACAACACTTCAGCTAGATTAAGTTGAAGGCTTTGACTTGTCAAAGCACAACAGTTCTTTATACTTCAGCTTTAAAATCCCACTTGAATAGGATTTTTTTTATTTTTTGTGGCATGACCTACTTTCTGTAAAGCACAAGCTCATGGATAGACACATTGACATGTTCTTGTAAAATGTATTACTAAAGTCCATAATACATCAGACATTTAATGACCATAAGTCATCTGGGTCCTCAGGTTGCAAAAAACAAACAAACAAAAACAACTGATATTTCTACCACCAAATGTCATCTTTTAAATGAAGTATGTGGCTCTGCTACAAATTATTTAAATACTGTGATTCCTCTCTTTGATATCCTTCCATTTACACCTGTATTTACGGTTCTCTGCAAGGTGAATTCATGAACATCAGCCAGTTTAAAAGTTGCATACAGAATTTTAGATGTGTTTTTTAGCCTCGCGTGCATAGAAATTAGCAAACCTAGGCAGAGCAACTGTTACGAGTCTATGAGAGAGAACTCAAGCACAGAATGAGGGTTAACAGATTTTATTGAAAGACAGTTGACAAGACGAGAGATGGTGGATGAGGAGGTGATAACAGTCCAAACAGTAGGCAGGGAACAAAGCACAATGTCAGGCAAGCTGAGAGGGTGGCAGTTGAGACCAGCCCAAGGTAAACACACTGGTGTTCTGCGGTAGATGTACTGCACAATGCCAATGGATGCAGCAAGAGCCAGACAGGATAATACTGCACACGAAGATACTCACAGGGCACGATCAGTCACTGCACCGGTCTTGCTGCTTGGTAGAGAGAGGAAGCAGCCAGCTTGCAGGGCTGGGACAAACAGGAACACAACAAACACAAGACAAGATATCCAGGCACTATCCACAACTGAAACCATGAGCAACAGGTAGCACAACACATTCAATGATAACGAACTGGCAAAACATGAGGGTAAGAGAACACATATAAAGGGAGGTGAGAACATGAGAAACAGGTGACAACACTTGGACAAGGAACAGGTGAACACACTCAGGTAAACGAGGACTCAAACAAGGGAGCAGAGAACATGAGAAGCCGGTGATAACACTCGGACAAGGAACAGGTGACAACACTCAGACAAACGTGGACTCAACTAGACAAGAGGGTGTGGTACAGGGAAACAAGGAGGCAGGAACAAAGGAGCACATGGCCAACACAAACAAAACCATAAGTTGAAGCACAACACAAACATAGACATGAAACAAAGACAAAACAGACAAAGCTGCCAGGACAGAACCCTGAGAGCAACAACAGAATGTTCTCCGTTTGGACATTGTCTGTGGATTTATACAGGCCAGAATAATGAATTTTAGTAATGACATTGTGACATTTACACAGAGACTTGTTTTTGATCAGTGCGTGATTCATATGAATGCTGTTTCAATTTACAGTTAGTATTCCAATTTGCAATGACAAATTGGAATTTATTCAATACAAAATACACTGTTTAATGTCTTCAATCACAAACAATTCTTAGTTACTACTACCTCAAATTTAGGCAAAATTAATGCAGGAAGGGATATCATTTTAATGAGTTCACCACCTTTTTCTCACCATCACAAAATGCAAAAAATACTTTTAAGAAGTTTGAAATTGCACATGCTGAATGCAAATCTCTGACTTGCACACTGATTTCTAAATAAGGTTGCAGGCATATTAAGAAAATAAGAATAACTATTAGAATATGAATTTCTGAAGTATGCATGAAATGCTGTTACAACAGAAAACAACTCGGTTACTAACGTAACCTCGGTTCCCTGAGAGGAGGGAACGAGTATTACGTAAGTAGCTGCTGATAGCCCCACTCTGGAAGAACCAAACATGGTTTCCAGATCTGATGCAAATGCAATCTGCACCACGGAGGCGCGGGCGCGCGCTGAGCAGCTGAGTGAATGGGCGCGTGTGTGATCACAACAGCGCGCGCTGTGTTTGTAAAACTCGCAGCCTGAGCTGAGGTTGTGTTTGACACTGTAAGGACAGTGTTTATAAGTGGGGGTGCATAAACAGTGGTAGGCACACGCGTCACTTTTATAATGTTTCCCGCTTTTACTGGGGATGAATTTATAACTGTGTGAACAGTGCTTGTGTGTAGTGGTGCGTACATGACCGTAGGCACGTGATCTACATTCATGGGAAGCGCAGCCTGAGCTGGGAATGAATTTGGCACTGTTTTGACAGTATCTGGGAATGCACACTTTGTGGACATGTGAACCCTTAGTGACGCAGGCAGAAAAAGACTATTTTTTTGTGTTTTCTGTGCGTCGCCGTAAAAACGGTGTTTGTTTGCAGGTGAGCGAGCTCTGTGACTGGCCCATTGACTGCTGTATGGACATATCCAGCCGCCTGTAAGGGGACTGGGTAATGTTTGAGCTTTTGCAGAGAGTGGTCCGGCTTTTGCGAGACATGCACTCTCTCTTCTCATTTCTGTGGCTAGGACGGCTTTCGAGGCTCAGGGTTCAGCACAATCTTGGGCCGAGGAACCCGTCGCTCATAAGGCGGCTTGCCGTTGTGAGAGCGCGAGCGGCGTCGAGCGTCAGCCTGAGGCGCGGGCTGAGAGACGGTGGGAGCTGTTCTAGCCCGCTGCGGCTGTGGCGGTCTCTGTCTGCTCTGGAATGAGCTGGAGCGCTTTGGCAGGAAATGACGCATAGCTTGTGAAGCGTTCTGGGCCTCAGTGAAGCGTTCGGCGAAACCTTTAACCGCCGGTCCAAACAGCCCGCTGGTGGAGATAGGCGCGTCGAGAAATGGCGCCTTATCCGCGTCCTTCATCTCAGTCAGAGTCAGCCACAGATGGCGCTCGAGAACAGTCAAATTAGCCATAGCACGGCCAATAGACTGGGCGGTGGCCTTCGTGGCTCGCAGAGCTATATCAGTTGCGCTGCGTAGGTCCCTGAAGGCTTCGGGTTCAGGGCCAGACTCGTCCATAGAGCGGAGAAGCTTGGCTTGGAACACTTGAAGTACCGCCATTGAGTGAAGCGCTGATGCAGCTTTGGCCGGCGGCGGCGTAGGCGCGACCGGCGAGAGCAGAGGTAGTGCGGCAGGGCTTTGAGGGGTGGGAAGCTTTGGCTTTCCATCCGGTGGTGGAGGGCGGGCAGAGATGATTGGCCACGGCCTCCTCGAGGGGCGGCGTTCCCTTGTAGCCTCTTTCCTTCGCGCCGTCCACTGAGGAGAGCGAAGAAGAAAAAGAAGGCTTTAGGCGCGCAGAGTGGGGGGCTTTCCATGACTTGGCGGAGAACACCAATCGAGCCCGAGGTCCTCCACGGCCTTCGAGAGGATGCGGATAATATCCGTATCCATGGTGGAGCCCGCACTCGTGCTAGCTAGCGTCGACAGGGCGGGGTCGAAAGTGGAGCCCGGCCAGTCGTCAGATGCAGCGTCGATGGACAGGCTGTCATCCACTCCCCCGTCGTCCTCGGACGCGCCGAAAGTCACAAGGCCCACCGCTCTGCTAGAGGGGTGTGGGTCCGGCTGAGTGAACTGAACCGGCGGTGGGGAAGGCAAGAGCGGCGGTGAAGCACGCGGAGACTGGCTCGGCGTGACGTCACTGAGCTCAGGTTCAGGAAGCCTCTGTGAGCGGCGTTTATTTTTTTTAAAGCGCGGCTCAAACAGAGGGGTGGCGGCGATGGGCTCGCCCGCGACGAAAGCGGCGAAGCGAGCCCGCAGTGTGGAGAGACCCAGGTCGTCACATTCCGGGCATCCGCCCTTGGTCAAAGCAGCTTCTGCGTGGTCCCGGCCCAGGCAGCGAGCGCAGATGATGTGACGATCCCCGTCCGGGAAAAGGTCTCTCCACGACGCGCAGGAAGGCATTTGAAACAACGCCTCAGAAAAATTGCTCTTTTACAAATGTCGCGGGGCGAACAGATGTAAAATACTTGCGTGTGTGGCGCGCCGGATGGCTCAGTAGGATGGTGTTCGAAGGCGGCTGAAGGTGCCGACGTCCTCGTAGCAATCCCACTGGTATGCTTTTCCACGGCGGCGAAGGCTTTCAATAATCCAGAGGATCCAGCGAAGAAGGTGTTTGCTGAAGGAGATTAAATCTAAAGAACTCTCATGACGGGGCGCTCAATATATAGCTTGGCCACGCCCATCTTGGCGGGCTCTGACGCGCGCGGGCGCGAAGCGCGCTCATTGGTCGCGCATTCAGAGTCGCCCCGTCATTGGTTCGAGCAAGTTGCCGCAGCACAGCCAATGACCGAGCTCCTTCGTTCATTGCTGTCAGCTGTGCAGCTGCAATGCGTTTTACATAAAGACTTCAATATTCTAGAGAAAAGGAGTTTTCCCATACCGTAAGCTACTTACGCAATAGGAGAGACCTCTCGAAAGGGAACTAATGCAAAATAAGTCGTCCTTGAAATGACCCCACAAGCGTGTGGAGTTAGGCTGGTCATGCTTGTTAAATTTTCAATGTAATTAAATAGATCCTCGAGTTATCTCACACAGAGGCCAACACATTAATCTGCATACTCCTTCATATGCATGAACACATGCTAAATCCCTTCATACATAATCAAATGCTTATAAATATCACTTTGCTATAATTCTGAAACTTTTATCCTATTGTTTTTCCATCTCCATTAGATTATACCTAAAGACAATGAGACGAGGTCCACACTGATGTACAAATACATCATCCATGAAGATTCTGTGCCCCTTAACAGCAATAATGTCATTCAGGAGGACTCATATGAATGGGCGCTTAAAAGCTGGTCCCAATGTTCAAGACCTTGTGCTGGAGGTAACGTTCCATTAGTATGATCTTTCAGCTTTTTTAGGTTACTCACATATATTTCCTGGTGCTACTCTGCCTCTTTCAACAGCCATTTTCACATTTGGTAATATGCACTTTGGTTTTTGTTTCTTTTTTGATTTTTTTTTTTTTTTTTTTTTGGTAAGCATTAGAGACACAAATCCTATGGTTGTTTTGTTGTCAGCAACATTGGATATGTTAAACTATTATCAAACATAAAATTAACCTAATAATTTAAAAAGTAGCTAGTTTTAATCACATCAAATGTCTGATATATGCGATCACCCTTAAAATGTTTGGCCTGTCCCACATCATAAGTCTTGATCTTCTCGACTGTATCCAATAATTAAAATCAGTGTCATACAACATCATAATTTTTACATAACCTATGAATTTATATATAATTCATTAAAAATAATATTAAAGGGTTAGTTCGCCCATTTAAGACATGAAGTTGTATGGAATCCTTACCAGCACTATAGTGCATACACCTTGACCCACTCTGTAGTCACCTCCCTGGTCAGAGTTCTGGCCGCTGGAAGTTTTTCAAGAAAGTACTCCCGGTTAGTTTCCGGGGCCTAGAAACTGTGCGTTTTTACGCGCAAAAATTATTTGCGTTTCAAAGCTTGATTAATTTAACACACAAAAAACACGCCGGTCAAAATTCATACCTCAGTTTTAATCGGCACTATTTTCTTTCCATTTCTATCAGTCCGCGCTGCTGTCAACGTCAACAGTGCGCACGTTCCGATCAGCTGTTCCATAGTGTTTACACAATCGATTACGAAACGACGTAAAAAGTAGAAAATCAATGATGGTGCGAACTTGTAAATTTCCAGGCTGTGACCACAAGAATGTGCCGGGATCACCGTTCAGATTCCATCGTTTCCTGTTTCGGATATAGCTACGAGACAGCTTTGGCTGGTTGCCATCGGCTACTCTGCCGGAGCTAAAATATCCAGAATCAAGGATTATCGTGTGTGCAGTGCTCACTTCAGCGAAGACGATTACATCCCCAACCAAGGAGGAAAAAGAAAAAAACTGATTTTAAAGAGTTTTGCTGTATCAGTACCACGGGTAAGCTCTATTTACTAACTTTATGATCCCATGTCTAAACTTGGGTCTAGACATGTTGTCAGCGAGTCGCGCTATCAACAGCTGATCGGAACGTGCGCACTGTTGACGTTGACAGCAGCGCGGATTGATAGAAATGGAAAGAAAATAGTGCCGATTAAACCTGAGGTATGAATTTTGACCGGCGTGTTTTTGTGTGTGTTTAATTAATCAAGCTTTGAAACGCAAATAATTTTTTCACGTAAAAACGCACAGTTTTGAGGCCCCGGAAACTAACCGGGAGTACTTTCTTGAAAAACTTCCAGCGGCCAGAACTCTGACCACGGAGGTGACTACAGAGTGGGTCAGTGTGTATGCACTATAGTGCTGGTAAGGATTCCATACAACTTCATGTCTTAAATGGGCAAACTAACGGACAATGGACAATGTGTAGTTTTAAATGGACAATGTGTAGTTTTTTAGGTATTTCATTATCTAAAATCAATATTTTTATTCATAAATATGTCCTCAATGGTGTACAAATACCTCTGCCAATTATCTGACTTATCCTCGTAAACGAAGAATTTATCTTTATATACATGTGACGGGTAGGTCCACGGAGGCTTCCATGTCGTTCCGCCATCTTGAAAAACCATAATAGCAGAGAGGGTCAAAAAGTACTAGGCCAACGCGTTTCCACAACGCCTTTTTGTTCAGAGCCAGCGTCACGTAACTGAAAGCAGCAGAAATGGAGGAGCAGAGCAGTGAGAGGCGCTTGTCACTGCCCCGGCAAGTTTAAAAGGCTGCATTGCACTGTTATTATTCATACTGTAACATTCGTTTGTTCGTTGTGTCAAGTTGCAGTTTGTTTGAAATAACAAACCTGTTCACCCGAAGGAAAACTTGACGAAGTGCTGTTAGAAGACATCCTGTCATAGCTTTTTGGGTACATAACAGTACCGTAGATGCAACACGTATTTGAAAAAGCGAGGCGCTGGAGAGCACAATTCGTTTGAATGTAAAATACAATTTCACCGCTAGATGGGAGAAATTCCTACACAATGTCCCTTTAATAATTTGTTTATTCATTTTTAATTAACTAATAATTGTGACACCCAATAAACAGCATCATGGTTAAGTATATTGAGGTGGATGAGAGATTTTGTTCTGCCAGGTCAGATTTTTCAAGTTATTGAAGACTGGTTCACTTCATTACACGTCATGTTTCTTTCTGTTCTTTCATTTTATTCACTCTTCAGGATTCCAATACACCAAATATGGGTGTCGTAAGAAAGGTGACAGCAAAATGGTGCACAGAGGCTACTGTGACGTCAACAAGAAACCCAAACCTATTCGTAGAATGTGTAACTTACAAGACTGCACTCAACCACAGTAAGTTCCATTTCGATTTTTTTTTAACCCTACTCGCAAAAACTGTAGTCCCTTTACCTCAACTGAAAGCTAAAATGGCGTGTCATGGTACATTATGTGATTTTCATGGCATTTAACTCAATCTAAACTACACTAAATAATGTATAGGCACTCATGCTTCACCATCTCGGAGAGCTCAGAGATGGGTTTTCATTGCGTTATATCATAGGGATGTCTTGCTTCATTTATTTCTCTTGTCAGAGGCTTAGAAGAACTCGCAGAGTGGGATTGTGCATGCATGTTTCAAATCTGGGAATAGACTGCCTCAGCCTGTAGTTTTTACTGAATGTGTAGCTTTGGCTAATTTTCAACTGATAGATAAAGATATTTCTTTCCTGTTCCATAGAAAACCACAAATAAATCTGCAGCAGCTTTTGTTTTGTTTTTATCGAGCGTGTCCATGACCTGCTTTTATGATTAACATAAGGAATGTGCATATAAGAATTATTAAGACCCTTCAGTATTGAATCAACCTACACATGCCACTGAGTGTACATCATATCGGCACAAAAAACATCTTTTTCATTTAAATACGTAGTGTAGGGTCTACATGCAGCATGTTTATCTTAGAATTAGAAGAAATTTCTGAGCATCACAATTCCACTTTCTCTTCAGTATTTGCATTGGCATTTTTTGAGGGTTTTTTTTAGGTTTGAATTGTTCTTGAAAAACCTTTGAAATCTCTCGAGTTGTTTTCTCAAGCAGTCATTCTGCTTTTATCAGCCATAGTACTTGATTGAAATACCAGTCATGAGAATATATAAATGTCCATTAGAAAGGAGCAATGGCAGCAGATGTTCTTTGTGCTCTGCAGTTTCTGCTGTTCATAACCTTGAAAGTCTTTTCACAACAGACCCAGGTGTTTAATATTAATTTCACTTCATGAAAATATGACTTAATAGTCCGTAAATTAAAATTATATTTTTACCTCAGTCTTATAATTGAATTACACTCTAAAACATGTTAAGTTCATTTGATTTCAGCTTTATGGTTTGATTTATGCTAGTTTGTTTTTAGAGGAATACTAGTTTATTTATTTTTTTTACCTATACGCAGGTTCATATTTCCAGATTAACTTCGATCTTGTAAAATGTTGTAAAATACACTACACGACCCATGTGTTGTGTTTACATGATACGTCCTTTATTTTGGATGAATACAGTTCTAAAAACAGCATATTTTATCGTTTTTATTCATGTGTACCTAGATTTTAAGTTAGAAGTTTGTGAAACAACCAATACTGACTGACACGTTTAGCTGACTGGCATCTCATCCCTGTATGTTGTTTTGGGTAAAATAGCACAGTAAAGACATTATAGATTAAATAAAATGTATACAGACCTTTATTTTACTGAAGAAACACAACTGTGCTATCTACTGAAAAGGTCAGAGCTGACTGAATACTGAAATTAATACCGATACCTGCGCCTTTTGTTTTGCCCTTTAAATTAAATATTTACATTCATCATGGCATCGTTTATAGGGAAGATAATATATTTGATTGCCTTACATGATAATTTGATGTTTTTACTTCAGTATTGCAGAATTCCATTCACAATGCATCTGGTTACCATGAGAACAATGTCACACGCTGGGCGCTCGCTCCTGCTTCAGCCGTCACATGGTAGACATGTCCAAATAAAAATATGTGTTCAAGTTCAACAACCTAAAAGAAGTCGATCCATTTCTTTGTTGGAAACATTTAAATATAACTGACGTTTTATTGTTGTCATTGTAAATATTCACAAATATTCGCAAAGGTCAGTTTAAACCAAACAAAATACAAAACTTTCAAAAACACTCAGCAATGTGATTATTTTATTGAATATTTTTTTGAGTGATATTGATAGTTCATGGGGTTTAATCATAGACTCTAAAAAAAGATGGACGACGCCCCTTCGCTCTCTTCCATTGGCGAGAAGTGAAGCCGCCATTGTCCCGATATGGCGCTGACATTTTGGGACTTGAGTCTCCGCAGTTGTGATCTCGGGACCGCGCCCCGCCCTCACTCTCGCCGAATGCACTCTCCCAGTCCTGCACTTTGGCCTATGTCTGCTCCGTTCCTCCGTTCTGCTCCAATTTTGATGTATGTTGATTGCAGTACGACAAGAGGCTTGTTAAAATAAAGTAAATACAATCTCCTCAGTCCTCCGAAGATCCCGAAGTCCGTTGGTGCTTCAGTGACTAACGTTACTTTGCTCAAAGAACCTGTCAATCATGACGTCACAGCACCGTTTTTATAGCATCAAATAACTAACTAAAAACAAACTTCTTTTAAAAACAAACACTTGAAATTACATCAGGCGCTTTGGCTTCACTTTTCAGGGCTTGTGCGGCACGCTTGGGTTTAATCAGTGTCTTCTCGTCACCCACTCAACCTACTTCCCTTGTTCCCTATCAGTCGCTCACGTTCGACGTTACGTCTCCCGTTCCCTCCTTCAGGGATCAAGGGTTACATCAGTAACCGAGACGTTTTTTTAAACATAGAAAAGGCAAAAAAAAAACTTTTTCACAATCATGACAGAAAATCGAAACACTGCTTTAAACTCACTAGCAGAAAGGAAGCGCAATCCTCCTAATATGGCATCTTAAAGGAGTAGTTCACTTTACAATGAAAAGTACCCCATGATTTACTCACCCTCAAGCAATTTTATGTGTATATGACTTTCTTCTTTCAGACGAATACAATCGGAGTTATATTAATAAACATCCTGACGCTTCCGAGCTTTATAATGGCAGTGAATTGCACCCATCAGTTTGAAGAAAAAAAGTGCATCCATCCATCGTAAAAGAACTCTGTCACGGTTCTGTTAGTTTGGACTTTTTGTGTTTCATCACCCTCTGCCTGAGTTAGTCGTTTGTTGTCTTGGTTACTAATTATGTTCAGCTTGTGCACTAATTATCTCCCTCATTATCACGTATACTTAAGTTCTGTTCTGTTTATGTTTCATTGTTCGGTCTATTCTGATTATACGTGTGGTTGCTCAGTTTGTGCCTTGTTCTGTGATTACCTGTTGGATTATTTATTTAAGTCTTTACTTTGACATTCATCTTCATCGTCGTGTGCCTATCTACAACCACCATTCGTGACAAACTCCACATGGCTCCGGGGGGGGTTAATAAAGGACTTCTGAAGCAAAGCGATAAGTCTAATGCGCAACTCATGCGAGTAATGCAATGGACTGCTGATATTTACGCTATGCCATGATGCACTACGCTACTTCCGACGTCATAAGTTGCGCTTTGGGCATAAGTAGACTGCGTATGGCCGTAAAATGTAGGAAGCGGCAAAAAACAGCCAACACGTCCCACATCAGCTTATGACACATCTGGTCTGAGAGGAAATCCAGGTCTGAGAGGAAAGAAAATCAAGAAAATCTTAGTAGTAAAATAAAGCAAGTGGCAAAAACTAGCGATCACACTCTGCGAACACTTTTAAAAGAGACATAAAATGATCATGTTAATGTACTTAACTAATCTTAGTTAACTAATTCTTTTGACACTTAAAAAACAACACAACGACCCCAGTGGATGAATGAATGTCTTCTGAATCTGAAGCCAAACGATAGATGTGTGTAATAAAAATATTAATATTTTTAACTCATTTTATTTTTGTGTAAGAAAAACAACAAAAAAAATTAAATACTAAATTAACTATAAATCATTACGTCTGATCTACTGTCATAAGACTGTACACCAGGGAAATGGTAACATAAGTCAATTGTGAAGCTAATGCTAAGTGTCAGTGACCCTTGCTTCTGTTAGGCCTACTTCTCGAATAACAAATGCACAAATGATAAAGCATGATTGTGCACAAAGTTTGCAAGTATGCATACTCACCAAAGATAATAGGGCAAGCTGTCTCAGTAAAACATTTACATCAAGTGAATGATTCCTAGGACAAAAAGAAGAAAATAATTATTTCGAAATCTTTAACAAGCAAAGAAATTCGACGTCAGAGCACGGAGAACATTGAATAGTGAAATGCCTCAGCTGTTGAGAACTGTCTGACTCTGCAAAAACGTGTTTCGCGCCGTCAAGAATATCCGTCTCGTTTTTCAAAAACAACCTCTTTGACTTTTTAATACTATGTAACGTTAGGCCTACATGTGAATCTCACAAAAACGTAGGTACTTGCACCACTAAATCGAAAAAAATACATATATATTTTGCTTTGGGAATTTGGAAACTAAACAAATTGACCCACTACATTTTAATTACTACAATGGATCTATATATTTCGAGTAGTTTTGTAATTATTCTCCATCTTATATGCATGATATTATTCGAATTGATGCATCTGGTAAGATTCGCATCGTGTACGTTACTGAATCACAAATTCATGTAAATCGAGTTAAGGGTTAGGCTAGCCTACTACAAAAGAAAGCCCAACTAATTTCTAAATGGTAACTTAACTTTAACCAAGCAAAGAAGTCGCAGTAATAATCGCATATTTGTAATCGGAGCAGGCGAAAGCCCTCAACCGTTGAGACCTCTGTCTGCAAAACGCGATTCGCGCTCAGTAACTTAAGCACAGTCAAAAAATACCTCGTGAAAAAGACGATTTTACAGGTTGGGAGTAACATAATAGAATAACAGCAAAGAAACAAACTCACCTTGAACAGTGTCCTTCTTTAAAACAGCCTAGAGGAGTGTTGTGTTGTTGCGAAACAATTCTGCTTTCTGTTCGAAAATAGACCGCGTTGAAGATGCCCCGCCCCCACGTGCTATTTTTTACAGTCCAAGACTGTTTTTTCCAGGAACAAACTGGTTTACACATAAATGCTGTAAATTTACCGCAAGTCATTAATTTATGGAACATAGACTGTAAATTTACAGGATTAAACTGTTTATTGAAATAACAGTATTTTACTGTTGGAAATTGGCTGTATTTTTACAGAAATTTTTAACAGTGCTGAAGAAGTATAGATATTAAACTAATCAATGTGAAGGTAATGTCAGGGTTATGTCTATGTCTGTTTAGTTTCATAGGGTTTTGGTTTCGTTTTTCCAAGCTCCCGTTTTGCCTTTGTTCCTTGATCATTATTTTCTGATTAATCCCGCACATGTTTCTGTTCTGGTTAATTAACTCTCCCTGTGTATTTAAGCCCTTGATTTTGCAATTAAGTTTATCAATCTGTCCGAGGTAGACCAAGGGATGTTTATACAGGATATATTTCTTCTGTAATATTGTATAATTGTTCAGTTGTTGGTCTGTGGACACATGCACATGGATGTCTATGTCCAGACCATATCTTATATCTCAATTATGTCCATTTATCCGCATGTTTAGTTTGGCATTACACATCGCCATTTCTGGGTCCAAACAATCTATCAGATTAAAAAAGCAAACAACAAACTGTGCTAAAATATGCTTGCTGTGTGCTATAGTGCAACAAAAAAAATCATGATCCTAAACTTAATCTCCATATCGAAATCTCAATTGGTCACACAGTTATTCATCTTTCCTGAATTGTTAAAATATTGGTGTCCAGGACGCCATGAGCCTAGAGACTGTAATGTACACTGAGTTTTTTAAAAGCTTAGCTTAAAGGTGTGCTATGAATGAACAGTGCTCATAAACAGCTGTTGAGAAAATGGAGGCCTGGATCTGGAAAAAGTATTCGATATGTCACAACAAGTGGATTGAACCACATTTCATTTGTCTTCTGACAGATGGATCACAGAGGAGTGGGAACATTGTACTAAAACCTGTGGGAGCTTGGGATACCAAATCCGCACTGTGCGCTGTGTCCAGTTCCTTCACGAGGGCACTAACCGCTCCATCCATAGCAAATACTGCAGTGGGGAAAAGCCTGAGATCAGGAGGGCATGCAACAGAATACCCTGCCCAGCCCAATGGAGGACTTTGGCCTGGTCAGAGGTACATTTTTCTCAGGTCACATGATGTTTTGAGGCTATCGATACAAAAGCACTAGTTGTCGATGTTTTTGAAAGGAACCAATCTTCTCACTTTCCCAAAATGCTCAATTATATTTTGCAAAGCTCAGCAGAAAGAAATACTTCCTGTAAGCAGTTTTCAGTGTAATTGGGCTTGAAATCAGTGTGAAATCAGTCTTATTTGAAGAACGTGTTTACCACATCCAAGGAATGTTGTTTTTTCTTTGTGGAGGAAAAAAAATCTGAACTTATTTCCTTTTAGTTTGTACTTTTTACCTTGAAGTTAGAATTGGTTTCTTGCACTGGTATTGTCCAAGAGAGGCCTGACATTTCCTTTGAGTTTTATGTCAATAATGATTTAAAAAGTCAACCATAAAGAATGTTTTTTAATGACAGTGACCTTATTACCTAGCTGTGTCAGAAAGCTAAAAACCAGACTTTGAGTGTTTACATTGCCAAGAAGTCTTTTGATGGTTGTAAATATTATACAGAGATATCAAGCTTGAGCTAGTACACTGTCAATAGGTGTAATCCTCTAGTTAACCAGCCTATGTGGTATTGATTTTAACCCCAAGCAAAAGGATTAACACCAAGCTGTGTCAATGAATATTGTGGATAAGTCATTGAATAGGCTGACCAGACAGGACATAAAGGCAATCTACTTTTTTGTTTTTTTGTCCTAACCAGCTGGGATTGCAAATATTTTCTGTTTGGCTTTGATTTTTTCACACTGCGCTTAACTTTGGCGTTCTAAAAACTGCTTTTAACCCAGAGTAAGGTAACATTTCACACTTGTAACTTAGAAGCAGGTTTGGCATCACTTTTGATAAACTTGTACAGTGTGAAACAATGTGGTGCTACAGCTAGATGCTTAGCAACCGACAGCCAATTGCCTGCTTCATTTTCAGGTGTTTTGGCCAGAAACGCTGTATGCTGTATTTAAATCAAGCGTAGCGTCAGTTCTAGCAGGTCATGTTAGTCAAGCTTGCATCAGCTGACTCTCAGCTGATCTATGTCTACCTATAGGAATACGACACCTATCACTGTATTCATAAATAAGCTCCTTTATATTATCAGCAGCTATCGTGTTTCTCAGGAGCTAAAACGCTCCTCCATCCCTCCTCTCATCCAGTCAGGATTTGGCATTCTGATTACCCCTTGAATCAGACTAAATTCTCAAATTATGTTGTACAAAATTTTTTGAATTAATGATATCTGCAATACATCCATGTTGGTTCTGTTCTGTTTACCCTAAGGGGGGTTATTGCTGCTCTCCCTGCTCGTATCAATGCTTGGCTGCATGGATGCGCAGGGAGTTCTTGCCCAGAACAGAACTATACCGCCAACCCAACTGTATTCTAATTGTCAATCGTATTTGACTATAGTGGTCCTGACAGAAACAGTAGTTTCAGCGTTTGAGTGGGAAAATGTCAAATGCTGATAAAAAATGCAACAATTGGAGTTAAGAAGAAAAGAATCATTAGATTTTCACCTATAAAGTCTGAAAAGTACATTCAGGATAAACTTGATAGTACAGTCTGCAATATAAAACATGAGGATATGCAATCCTAGAGCCTTTACGTAAACAAACAGTCATCAGTAACACTGACACAGCGAATATGTAAATAAGGACATTTACCCAGGGTTTAGGAATCTACAGTGTGAAACGTCATTTTATGAATGCTAAATATTAACTGTTAACCCCAGGTAAATTATGAGCAATGTGAAACATAAAGATAACAATGGATTCCTTTTTCCCAGGCTTTAAAAATACCCAGGATGAACTATTTCAAGTGTGAAAAGTCCTAATGTGGACAGATAAAATTGCATTAAGCTTGTTTAGGACCGTGTTAGATGTTTAAAACCATGTGTATTTTTGTGTGGTTACCATCATCCTCCTTATCTTTCAGTGCTCAGTGTCCTGTGGGGAGGGTGTGATGCGACGCCTGGTCACATGTCGCATTGGAAATCAATGCACCGGCGAGAAGCCTGAGTCACAAAGACCATGCAGGCCAGGACCCTGTCACGGTAAGATGACACAGACACATCATTACAAATTCTGCAACCCAAAGCAGGAAATTGGTTTCAACAGGAAACGCTTCAGCACAGGGATGAATATTTGCACTCATCAAGCAATTTTATGGGGTCTTGAATGGCTAAACTGTTCATGTTGTTCTTTTAACAAAAGAAAGCATATTGAAAGAGAATAGAAAATATTGCACAATGAACAAATTAATCTGCATTGATAACATTATTCATGGTGCCCTTAACCACAGTTAATTTCCCAGAATGCTTTTGTGGTCTATGAACTTCTCAACTGCTCTCTGGTGAAGCTTGTTTACCCCATCTCACTTGTCTGTTGAGAGCTTTTATTTAGACAAGCATTTTATGTGTGAGAAAACTATTAATTAGGCCACGCAATGCCTACAAGCTTAAACCAAACATGAGGTTTTGGCAACGTTTAGTTAAATAATGTACTTTTTTTTGCATTTCTCCCAATACCCAGTCTTTGCTTTTTCACACCTGATGAGTTTGAAATTGTATATTTATCTTTGTGTTTTATGCAACATGTTTGGCTGTTGTGATGTGCACTGCCTACAGCACAGAAAATCATAGTTTCTTAACAAACATAAAAGCCTGACTTTGTTCAAGAGAACTCTATCACTGCTCTCAGGATGTTTCCTCCAATCTTTTATGAGTAACACATTATTTGTTAGAACTCAGTGTGTCTTGATTACAGTGATAAGATTTAGAAATCCAAAATAAATTTCAGCAGACATCACTGTGAATAGCACTTTCTTTATGTGTCTGCTTGCATGACGCTCCCCGTAATTCCTGTTTAATGGCCGCACCTGGATGACATCCATCTCAGTGGAAGGTTAACAAAACACCTACCCTTTACAACTGACACTTGCAGCACACTGCTTACCTTTTCAGCTTCATATAAAGCGGGACTCCGCTGGAGCTGGAGGTATTTTCTTTTCATCTGTGAAACAGCCAGTTGGTGATTTCCCTAGTGACAATGACAAATTGTCCATAATCCAACTTCAGAAACTGGAATGGCTCTTTTATGACATTTATTAATTAAAAGACCTCATGGCCTTTTTACTGAGGACCATTTTTTGTGTGCTTTTACTTTTGTATTGAATAGGACAGTGAAAGGAGGAAGGATTAGGAAAAATACGGTAAAGTATTTACCTCCTTTAGTCAAATCTGAGTTTACCTCATTACTCAAATCTGAGTCATCCACACATAAGCGTCAATATGCAATGCATATGACTTGCCAGGCCACATCACCGGAAGACCTCTGAGTTGGATATTGGCTTCAGAATTACATTATCAACAGTTACATCACTAATTATCAAGACTAAATGGATAGTTCACCCAAAAAAATGACATTCTGTCATCATTTAACTCTTTCTCCGCCATGTGTATTCACCAAATGTATTGTTATTTTCACATTCTCTCTACATTCTCATTAGAAAAAACTTCAAAATGATGTATGATTTGTTGGAATGAGACAACAGTGATAGAGCTACACCTATTTGAATTTGAGGAAAATAAAAGAAAATCACCTAGCAGCCATGCATTAAAATCCTGCAATACAACCAAATTTGGCTCACACCAAGTCAAAACCCATATCTATAGGAAAAATATCTTCAACTTTTTTTCCCATGATACCACAATTGTTTGATTAACATTCATGAGACAGACAGCCTATATATTAAGACCTACTGTAATGCACGGATCTAATATAATGTTACACATCCGATGTTTTTACCAAACAGTTAACCAAAAGTTAATTTAAGACATAACAGATAATGTTTACGTGAATACTCGTCAAGACAGATATTTTGAAATACTGTAATTCTGTGTATCCATTTATATCAGGATCATGTGCTGTCTGAGAGGCATCTTTGTGCGCACGCTTCGGATCTGTCAGTTAGCACGAGTAAGATCGTTTTGTTTACATTAGCATGAGTTTGAAAATCACTTTTCATTGGTTCAGACTCATGCTATCGAGAATTCGCTAAGAATATTCACAAAATTGGAATGCTGATTACAACATCACAACGATTGCAAACTTGGGGAAGCTGCAGTCGTTGAGAAGCGAGCAGAGACAAATTTCATTTTTCATGATTTAGGAAGGTTAGGGCTTTATTATCTAATTTTTGTGAAAACCTCAAAATCAGCCAAAATTAACATATTTCACTTTTGAAAGAGTTAATCACCCTCATGCCGTAACAAAACTGTATGAATTTATTTCTTCTTTGGAACACATCTGATGACAATTTAATACAAAGCAATAAATTAGAAATTTGTAAGTTTCAAAAAGGATGCAAAAGCACCATTTTGTGATTTGAACACACTGTTCGATTCATGCAACACCTTTGTGAAATGACTCAACTGATTCATTGAAAAGATCCAACTCAAAGGATTAATTCACTCATGATGATCTCATGAAAGAGAATAACAATTTCAGTCTGAAAATCATATACTTAACTATTGTATGGTTTACAGTTCCCTTTCGAGAGGTCTCTCCTATTGCGTAAGTAGCTTACGCTATGGGAAAACTCCTTTTCTCGAGAATATTGAAGTCTTTATGTAAAACGCATTGCAGCTGCACAGCTGACAGCAATGAACGAAGGAACTCGGTCATTGGCTGTGCTGCGGCAACTTGCTCGAACCAATGACGGGGCGACTCTGAATGCGCGACCAATGAGCGCGCTTCGCGCCCGCGTGCGTCAGAGCCCGCCAAGATGGGCGTGGCCAAGCTATATATTGGGCGCCCCGTCATGAGAGTTCTTTAGATTTAATCTCCTTCAGCGAACACCTTCTTCGCTGGATCCTCCGGATTATTGGAAGCCTTCGCCGCCGTGGAAAAGCATACCAGCGGGATTGCTACGAGGACGTCGGCACCTTCAGCCGCCTTCAAGCACCTCCTACTGAGCCATCCGGCGCGCCATATACGCAAGTATTTTACATCTGTCCGCCCCGCGACATTTGTGAAAGAGCAAATTTCCAATAAGGCGTTGTTTCAAATGCCTTCCTGCGCGTCGTGCAGAGACCTTCTCCCGGACGGGGATCGTCACATCATCTGCGCTCGCTGCCTGGGCCGTGACCACGCAGAAGCTGCATTGACCAAGGGCGGATGCCCGGAATGTGATGACCTGGGTCTCTCCGCACTACGGGCTCGCCTCGCCGCTTTCGCCGTGAGCGAGCCCATCGCCACCCCTCTGTTTGAGCCGCGCACTAAGAAAAAGCGCCGCTCACAGAGGCTTCCTGAACCTGAGCTCAGTGACGTCACGCCGAGCCAGTCTCCGCGTGCTTCACCGCCGCTCTTGCCTTCCCCACCGCCGGTTCAGTTCACCCAGCCGGACCCACACCCCTCTAGCAGAGCGGTGGGCCTTGTGACTTTCGGCGCGTCCGAGGACGACGGGGGAATGGACGACAGCTTGTCCATCGACGCTGCATCGGACGACTGGCCGGGCTCCACTCTCGACCCCGCCCCGTCGACGCTAGCTAGCACGAGCGGGGGCTCCACTATGGATACTGAGATTATCCGTGTCCTCTCTAAGGCCGTGGAAGACCTCGGGCTCGATTGGTCTTCTCCCGAAGAACCAACCCGGAGCCGACTGGATGAGTGGTTTCTGCAGGGGCGCCAGCAGGCCCCTCGGCAAAGGCCTTCTCCCTTCTTGCCGGAAGTTCACGACGAACTCACCAAGTCGTGGAAAGCCCCCCACTCTGCACGCCTAAAGCCTTCTTTTTCTTCTTCGCTCTCCTCAGTGGACGGCGCGAAGGAAAGAGGCTACGAGGGAACGCCGCCCCTCGAGGAGGCCGTGGCCAATCATCTCTGCCCGCCCTCCACCACCGGATGGAAAGCCAAAGCTTCCCACCCCTCGAAACCCTGCCGCACTACCTCTGCTCTCGCCGTGTCGCGCCTACGCTGCCGCCGGCCAAGCTGCATCAGCGCTTCACTCAATGGCGGTACTTCAAGTGTTCCAAGCCAAGCTTCTCCGCTCTATGGACGAGTCTGGCCCCGAACCTGAAGCCTTCAGGGACTTAAGCAGCGCGACTGATATAGCTCTGCGAGCCACGAAGGCCACCACCCAGTCCATCGGCCGTGCTATGGCTAATTTGACTGTTCTCGAGCGCCATCTGTGGCTGACTCTGACTGAAATGAAGGACGCGGATAAGGCGCCATTTCTCGATGCGCCTATCTCCACCAGCGGGCTGTTTGGACCGGCGGTTAAAGGTTTCGCCGAACGCTTCACTGAGGCCCAGAACGCTTCACAAGCTATGCGTCATTTCCTGCCAAAGCGCTCCAGCTCATCGTAGAGCAGACAGAGACCGCCACAGCCGCAGCGGGCTAGAACAGCCCCCACCGCCTCTCAGCCCGCGCCTCAGGCTGACGCTCGATGCCGCTCGCGCTCTCACAACCGCAAGCCGCCTCCTGAGCGACGGGGTCCTCGGCCCAAGATTGTGCTGAACCCTGAGCCTCGAAAGCCGTCCTAGCCACAGAAATGAGAAGAGAGAGTGCGTGTCTCGCAAAAGCCGGACCACTCTCTCTGCAAAAGCTCAAACATTACCCAGTCCCCTTACAGGCGGCTGGATATGTCCATACAGCAGTCAATGGGCCAGTCACAGAGCTCGCTCACCTGCAAACAAACGCCGTTTTTACGGCGACGCACAGAAAACACAAAAAGAGTCTTTTTCTGCCTGCATCACTAAGGGTTCACATGTCCACAAAGTGTGCATTCCCAGATACTGTCAAAACAGTGCCAAATTCATTCCCAGCTCAGGCTGCGCTTCCCATGAATGTAGATCACGTGCCTACGGTCATGTACGCACCACTACACACAAGCACTGTTCACACAGTTATAAATTCATCCCCAGTAAAAGCGGGAAACATTATAAAAGTGACGCGTGTGCCTACCACTGTTTATGCACCCCCACTTATAAACACTGCCCTTAAAGTGTCAAACAAAACCTCAGCTCAGGCTGGGAGTTTTACAAACACAGCGCGCGCTGTTGTAATCACACACGCGCCCATTCACTCAGCTGCTCAGCGCGCGCCCGCGCCTCTGAGAGCTATGAGCTCAGGCGATTCGCTAGCCGGGTCCCTACGTCACAGCGGCCCGCCCCTAGCCTGTATTCAGCCCATATCTGTACACGCAGCGGCATGGGAAAACATTCCAGATATGCCGAAATGGGTATTGAATATAGTAAAGCACGGATACTCGCTCCAGTTCGCTCGCAGACCACCACGTTTTACGACTGTGGTCGAGACGAAAGTGAGAAAAGAGTGTTCACATGTTCTACGCACCGAGGTGCGCAAACTAATAGAAAAGGGCGCTGTGGAAACTGTTTCCCCCTCTCTGAGCGGGACAGGTTTTTACAGCCGCTATTTTCTCGTCCCGAAAAAGGATGGCGGTCTCCGCCCCATCCTAGATCTCAGACACCTGAACAAAGCACTAATGATTCGCTCGTTCAGAATGTTAACAACCAAGCATATCCTCGCGCAAGTGCGCCCAGGAGATTGGTTTCTCTCAGTGGATCTGAAAGATGCTTACTTTCACATTCCAATAGCGCCTCATCACAGGCCGTTTCTGAGATTCGCTTTCGAGGGACAGTCATACCAGTACACAGTACTCCCGTTCGGCCTGTCCCTGGCTCCCCGTACATTCACGAAATGTATGAATGCAGCACTTTCCCCCCTAAGACGAAGGGGAGTGCGAATACTGAATTATCTCGACGATTGGCTGGTTCTAGCACAATCAGAGAGTCAGCTAATAACACACAGATCTTGGATTATCAGCCATTTAGAATGCCTGGGTCTAAGAATCAATTTTGCAAAAAGCATACTATCTCCCAGCCAGAGAATTTCTTTCCTGGGAATAGTTCTAGACTCGATGCAAATGACAGCGCGTCTCTCATCGGAGCGCGCGCTCACCATCCGGCGCCTTGCAACATCATTCAGAGCGGGCGCGCGCGCCCCCGTCAAACGGTTTCAGAGGATGCTCGGTCTCATGGCCTCAGCATCGGCCGTACTCCAGCTAGGATTGTTGCATATGCGCCCTCTCCAACGCTGGCTCAAGAGCCGCGTCCCTACTCACGCGTGGCGTTCGGGCCACTTTTTAATCAGAGCGAACCACGGCTGTATAAAAGCCCTGACGCACTGGAAAGCCGCCGACTGGTACCAGTCAGGCGTGAGTCTGGGTGTGAACACAAGGAGAAAGATGATAACGACAGATGCCTCCAAAATAGGTTGGGGGGCCCTTTACGAGGGCAGGCCTGTCTCCGGCTTTTGGTCAAACCCGGAGAAGCGCCTACACATAAACTGTCTGGAAATGAAAGCGGTCGCTTTGGCTCTCAGAGCCCTGCTCCCACATCTAAAAAACGAACACGTCCTGGTCCGAACGGACAACATGACGGTAGTGTCGTACATAAATCGCCAGGGTGGACTCAGGTCGAGCTCCATGCATTCAATGGCCAGGAGACTCATTTTATGGTCCCAGCACAACTTGCGCTCGCTGAGAGCAGCGCATGTGCCAGGCGCCCTGAACCAGGGGGCAGACATGTTATCCAGAGACAAGATTCTCCCAGGAGAATGGGCTCTCAACCCTCTGACGATTCAGTGGTTATGGAAAACCTTTGGCAAAGCGGAGATCGACCTCTTCGCCTCCAAGGAGAACGCGCACTGCTCTCTTTTCTTCACGAAAAGCACGGACGCGCTCGCCCAGAGCTGGCCGAGCCGCCCCTTATATGCCTTTCCCCCGATCGCGATGCTGCCACAGGTCATCAGTCGGGTCAGAGAGGAGAGAAACGCAGTGCTGCTGATAGCCCCACTCTGGAAGAACCAAACATGGTTTCCAGATCTGATGCAAATGCAATCTGCACCACGGCCGATTCCACTGAGGCCAGACCTCCTCAGTCAGGCCAGCGGGATGATATTTCATCCCCGCCCCGATCTGTGGGCCCTTCATGCATGGCCCCTCAACGGGTTCCCAGGAACCTCGCGAGCGGAGCACTAAAAACCATCGCTGAGGCACGGGCGCCCTCCACGAGACGCTTATATGCCCAGAAATGGAAAGTGTTCAGTGACTGGTGTAATACCAAGGGCCTGAACCCTGTAACATGCGAGATTACGAGTGTACTCGTTTTCCTACAAGGGCTTCTGGAGGCGGGCCGCACCCCCTCCACGCTCAAAGTATATGTGGCTGCCATCACAGCGTCACACGACCTTGTAATGGAACGTCCATTGGGAAGAAACGACCTAATTATTCGTTTCCTAAGGGGCGCCAGGAGGATGAACCCTTCACGCCCCCCCCTCAGTGCCGATCTGGGACCTAGCTACGGTCCTAGACGCTCTTAAAGGGCCCCCGTTCGAACCACTCCGAACCGTGCACCTTAAACAGCTCTCGCTCAAGACGGCGCTCTTGCTGGCACTCGCCTCGGTCAAGAGAGTGGGCGACCTGCACGCGCTTTCAACAAGCGCTGCCTGCCTAGAATTCGGACCTAACGACTGCAGGGTCGTCCTTAGACCGAAACATGGGTATATTCCTAAAGTGCTCACCACTCCCTTCAGAGCACAGGTTATCTCCCTAACTGCGCTTTCGTCTCCAGCAGACGAACACGACGCTAATCTACTCTGCCCCGTTAGGGCTCTCAGAGTGTATTTGGAGCGTTCTGCCCTATTCAGACAGACAGAACAACTGTTTGTATGCTTTGGCGGCCGTACGAAAGGTTCCGCCGTTTCAAAGCAGAGAATCTCTCACTGGATAGTCGAAGCTATAGCTCTGGCTTATGAAGCTAAGGGACTTCAATGCCCCTGGGGAGTCAAAACACACTCCACCAGGAGTGTGGCTTCTTCCTGGGCATGGTCGAGCGGGATACCGATCGAGGATATTTGTGCGGCGGCAGGCTGGGCCTCACCGTCCACATTTATCAGATTCTACAACCTACAGGTCCCGACATTGCATTCCAATGTGCTATCAGCATAATGCTAGTTGAACTGCGAGTTCGTATCTAGATTATGTATGTGCTTGTGTCACACTGAGCGCCTTCTAGCCGCTCTGTATTTTTTCCCACATATAAAGCTCGCCTCTGCCGGCTAGTTGGATGATAACTTTGCTTTTTAGCTCAGGCACCTGCCCTGGCTATCATAAGGCGAAGTTCAGCACGCACGGTGTTTTGCATGGTGTTCCCATAGCGTAAGCTACTTACGCAATAGGAGAGACCTCTCGAAAGGGAACGACTCGGTTACTAACGTAACCTCGGTTCCCTGAGAGGAGGGAACGAGTATTGCGTAAGCTGCCGTGCTTGTGCTTGGTTAGTTCGCTTCAGTCGTTTTAACCTAAAGAACTCTCATGACGGGGCGCCCAATATATAGCTTGGCCACGCCCATCTTGGCGGGCTCTGACGCGCGCGGGCGCGAAGCGCGCTCATTGGTCGCGCATTCAGAGTCGCCCCGTCATTGGTTCGAGCAAGTTGCCGCAGCACAGCCAATGACCGAGTTCCTTCGTTCATTGCTGTCAGCTGTGCAGCTCCAATGCGTTTTACATAAAGACTTCAATATTCTCGAGAAAAGGAGTTTTCCCATAGCGTAAGCTACTTACGCAATACTCGTTCCCTCCTCTCAGGGAACCGAGGTTACGTTAGTAACCGAGTCGTTTTTTTCAATTGCTAAACGACAGTGAGCACAACTGGAGCTACATGTGCAAAACTCTAACTACAGTCTGCACAGCAGCAGTTCATGTGGACCAAACTCTAGTTCGTTTTTCATTGCTTGAACACAGTTTTCAAAACTCTACACACTTATCCCATGACTTTAACCACAACCTGCACAACACTGTGGATTTACAGCACTTTGTTCAAATGCTAACACACTGCTGTCAAAACTGTTAACCACACATTCAAAACAGAATAGATTTCAGCCTTGTGCCTTTCAAACACTGCTGACTGCAGTTTCAGCTGAAAGGCTAAGCAGGTCTTGTTTGTTATTTGTTCGAATTACAGTATGTACTTTTAGTTTCTACCTTTTTTTTCTCATTACTGTAATTCCGTAAATTACTACAGACTATTGAAGCAAACTGCTAATTTTCATTTACCTTAAAGAATTGTTATGTTCTAAAAATGTAAATAAATCATGTGAAAGAATGTCACTCTTTTCTTTGAAGAAAATATTACTTTGTATGAAGTCACTGAAAAAGTTGTGTTGCTTGGAATGAGTTTTGCAGGTGATGTGAACTGTTTAGCTCAGGTGACTGTTGGTAGTGCAGACTGTAGTTAGAGTTTTGCACATGTAGCTCCAGTTGTGCTCACTGTCGTTTAGCAATCGAAAAAAACTGTAAGAAGATTTTATAAAATCAGTGAACAAGTGGTATTGACTTTTTTGTATTTTTTTATTATTCACTTTTTCATTTTTAGATCATGACAACCCCAGTATCCGCTTATTAAGTTTTGAAATGTCGAATACTGTTTCTGAGTCAACTCCGTTTCAAGTTAGAATACAATCTCAGCAGCTGTTTATGAGCACTACTCATTCATAGCATAATTTTAAAAATACTTAATGTACACTAGTATCTAGGCTCATAGCGTCCCAGACACCAGTATTTTAACGATTCAGAAAATATGAATCATTGTTTGGCCAACTGAGATTTTGGTGGAGATAAAGGTTAGGATAATGATTTTTCAGTAGTAATACAGCATACTGGGATTGTATATTCATTTTTGGACACGGAAACTGGGATGTGCAACATCAGACTTGACAAAAAGAATGACCAGGATACTGGTTGAAAAAAACAATGGGATCACAAAACAAAAGGCATTGTGGTCAAAGCTATGAATTGGGTGAAATACTGACATAATTCTGCATGGGCAACACATTTTACTGTACTGTATGTAAAGAGATCATTCCTGCTGTATTGGGTAATACTGATGATATAAAGGCCCTGAATATTTAAAAAAGCTGAAATGTGAAAATCTTCTGCGAGAAACTGCTTAAAACAGCGAATAAAAGCATTCTGCTTCTCTGACAGATGAGCCATGCGGAGGAGACAAGTCCATATTCTGTCAGATGGAGGTTTTGGCTCGTTATTGCTCGATACCAGGTTACAACAAGCTCTGCTGTGAATCCTGCAGTAAGCGAAGTGGCACTTTTTCTCCTCTTCTGCACGAAGCTGCTGAGATGGAAGAGGAACTTCGCTTCGGTTCAGCCTCTCAATTTCTGGAGACACTTTCAGCCTCAGCCATTAATGGAACACTGAAAGGCCCTCAGCAGCATCAGCGGGGATCCTCGTCACAAGGCCAATTTGCCAAGCAGACTGCCACTCCCCCGCCTCGCAAACCCAACACCGAGAACAGCAAGACTCAAAAGCGCCTCAAACCTGGCGCGAGAAATCTGCCTGCAATGACGATCCATAGCTCGTGGAACAAGAACGCCGCTAAAGATGCACCATGGCTGCTGGAAAGTTTCCAAGAGACTCAGTGGCCAACAGCATCATCCGAGGTGGAGAGATGAAGGCTAGTTTGTCTCTCTTTTTTCCTCTGGACTCTCTCTCTCTCTCTCTTTCTCTCTTATTTGTTTGTTGTAGATATAGATCTTTAACATTCATCATTCCCTTCAGATCATCCTCAAGATATTTGAAAGCAAGAGAGAGTAAAGTGCTGGTTCACTTTCAAACGTTCTCAATTCCCCTGCCAGCAGTATTTGTTTTTAGAACACACTTGTCAATCACACACTGTTGTGAAGAGGAATGTGCCAAAGACTTTTTTATGATGATCCTCTCAGCAGCCTGGTCTATGGAGGTTTGGTTCGCATCCGTGAAGAGACTCCGGTGGTACTCGTGAGGAAATGCTTGTAGTTGCATCAAACTTCACAATCTATAGTTTTATTTTGAACGGCTCCAAACTTGTTTGACCAAATAATATTTATGAACATTCCTGTAAATACTGTATATCAGTATTATAAAAAAAAAAAATAAATAAAAAAAACAAGCTGAGAATTTTAAAATAAGAGATTCAGAACCATTATCGGTGCTTTTAATGTTTAGGAACACTTTAATAGGAAATATGCTTTCAGTCATGATTTAAGCACTGAAGAATATGTATTCCAAAACGGTGTGAGCCAAAGGAAAAAACATCAGTGAAAAAGCATTAAAATTGTCATAAAATATCAACTTTTGGTTCCAAAACCATTTCTGTCACTCATGAATCAGCCTCTCAGCAAGTCATCGATCAAATTCTATTCTCACCAAATAAAGACTTTGTTTTCCTCCTAAAGAATTTATTTTCCGCTAAAATGTTTACCCATGATGTTGAGGCTTCTGTTTGACACATGCCTCTTAGATTTATCCTATTATGTCTTATGTATGTATTCACCTTTTCAGTCAGAATTGTTTTAGCCAATGACAAAATTGAGTGTGAACGTCATCAAGCAGCCGATATAGGAGACCCTTCATATACATTGTGAAATGAATTGGATGTTACAGGTGGGATTTTGAAGGAGTAAAGCTGGACTTTCTGGAGATCTTATACTGCACACGATATCTCTTGTCTGAGGGAGAGGAAAGCTATTTATTTTTATAATCAAGGGTTAAATCTCAACCACAATGCATCTGACTGCAATACCAAGGAGACCAGTTAATCTATCAGTGGAGTTCAGCTGTTCATACTGTACACGCACTTTCACTTGTGTGCCACTGTAAAGCTATTGTATTTACCATTGAGAACTTTAGAGTATTTATTGAGATTCAAAGTTCAATATCATGTCTTAAGTGTTACTCATTTTCTGTTACTTTAGAAAAAAACACAAGCTCCCATTGAGTTGTAAGAGTTGCTCACAAAAGTAAATGCAGAAACAAAAGTAGACATATGAATAGCCTTTTTTGTTGTTGTTTTAACTGGCATTTTAGATACAATAAGACACATGCTCAGTTTCTGAGATGTTATAATGAGGGAAAGCTGTTTCACAGCCCTTTTAGAATAGAAATAATGTAGAGAAAATCCAAAAAAAAGCTGTCATTTACAGTGATTCATTGTCCTACAACCAAAAATTTCCCAGTCCTACACGGAACTTTTTTTACAGTTAATTTGTAGCTTTAATAAAAAATAAAAAAAGCAAATTATTGTGGATTTTGATCCTCTAGAATAGACAATAGGTGCATTTAAAGATAGTATCAGTTGTCTTTGAACTTCATTCAACCGATGAAAGCTGAGGTGAGCGTTGTGTGCATCACAAAAAAAAAAAAATATTGTTCACTTTCTGCGAATAAAGAATTGGTTTCTGATCAAATCGACTAGCTTTCAGAAACACAAAAGAATGTGAGATAGTTGAAGCTAAATTGACAATCCCTAAGCCACAGACAGACACCCAATACAAAAGGATAAATCATATTTATCCTCACAATTCCATGTCCATTTAGGTATTCATTATTGTTCTGGCTTACAAAGACACTTTCATTTGCTTGCAGTCATTTATTTTTGTTTTAATTTGTACTTTTGTTAGTTGTAATGGAAGTGTACACTACTGAGGCTGTTTTTGTAATGGGGAGCACATAGAAATAAAGAAAGTAATAAACACCACGCTGTCTCTTGAGAGTACTACTTTTTAGGTTTGCTTTAATGTTTGATTAAATGTGAACTCATATTTTCCCTATTCCTCTGCTAAGCCCTTACAAGACTCTTTACAGTGAAAATACGTTATTATAATTCTAAACTAATTAAATTAAAAGGACTAAAAACTGTTTGCGAAAATAGCAACAGCTAATCACAATGTGTGTATTCAACATTTAATGAATCTACTAAATGTATTATATAAATCCTGATATCAAATGTATGCTGGGATATGTGTGCTGGAGCACTGAGGCTTTAAGTCTGTCTATTTTTAGTTTGCACCCTTGTTATTTTCACAAAACGGAATTAAATGCACAGAAAATATTCTTCATTGAAATTTCCTTTTTAGAGAAAGGACTTCTCTATGGAAGTCAATTATTTTATTCAGGCAAACATTTTATTGCAACATTAAATTGCTTGAGAGCGCTACCCTGGTGCTGCACATTGTATTCATATAAAAGTATAACCTAGGCTCCCAATTCATTTTCCAGCTCCACATACTGTACTTTCAGGCTCAAAATTGCTATATTGTGGGAGGCTTTAATTTCTAAGACCCATTCAGATTAATAAGCCAAAATTATATTTAATGTCATGCCAGAATGATCACTAAGATCACTACAATTTTGTGTAAAAGGACATTCTAAATAAAATACAGTTCAGTATGAGAAAAATATAGCAGAATTATTTGTTTTACAAAAGGAACGCTAAAGGGACAATTCACACAAAAATGCTTACATTACTTACCCTCATGACATTCCCAACCCATAAGACTTGGAAATGAATAGAAATTCTGATTCTGTCTAATGAAATATAAAGTAAATGTAGGAAAATTGCAATATTTCTCCAAATGTGCACACTTTTGGACTCAATGGCCTATGAATGTCGTTAAGCAAAGTCCTGTGAACGCAAATAAACCGGAGAAGATGTGATTGAATTTGGATGTATCTCGTTACTACGTTTGGCCAGAAGAGGACTGGTCCCCCGACTGAGCCTGGTTTATCTTAAGGTTTTTTCCTCCATTCTGTCACCTGATGGAGTTTGGGTTCCTTGCCACTGTCGCCTCTGGCTTGCTTAGTTGGGAAGCTTAATATTCAACAATATTATTAATTTGACTGCACTGACACTATTGGATGAGTACTGAACTGAGCTGGATCATGACATCACTGTTTTCTGCAGAGCTATTTTACAGCCAAATTAAACTTTGCGTGATTGAATTGTTATTTTCCTGGTATCACTGTAAAGCTGCTTTAAAACAATCTGTATTGTATAAAGCGCTATAAAAATAAAGGTGACTTGAATTCATTACAGCAACTTGCTCTTGCTCCTCCCATCATACCAGACCATATAGCAGTTTGGCTGATATTCAACCTCCCTAAATATTAATTTTTATTTTTGTATTTTTTTCAGTAGGCAAAAAAGAGAACAAGAAAAATTAACTTTTCCCATTTAATGAATGCTGGACCATCCCGGAAAGAATGGAGTGTAGCAGTGGCAGCTTGTCAATAGAGGGCGCTGGGGCACCGCCCCTATCAACATTCCAGAAATATACATGTATACAAAATTTATATAAAAATGAAATGAAAATAAAAAATAAAATAGTTTACTCATACGATGTGCAGCCTGGTAGTAAGAGCCTCAGCATTTAATAAAAACTGGCTTTAACCGGTTAACTATTTTCTCTGTTTTTCAATATGTTTCATGCGGTTTCATGGGCGAGGGACGCCGGACAAATGGATGTCTATCTGGGTCCTTAAATTTTCGGACAGCATGTGATCTGAAGCTGGTCTCTAATTGGTTTCTTAAAGATTCTCCTACAGACGCAGGTCGCTGCGTCCCTGGCTAATCAGAATTGAATACATGTTATTTTATCCAATCTGATTGGTTCTCGTCACCTGTCATTCAACTTTACGCTTTTGGCCACTACTGCGAGTGCGCAGGCGACTCTGCCAAAACCTTGCTAGGCTGATCCCTTTCGTAGAGATAATGGCAGCAGTTAAACCAAATTCTGTCATTGATTTACAAAAAAAAACTTTCACAAGGCGTTCGCTGGAAGCAAATAAAAGGATAAAGGATCTCGGACCGGACCAACCCGATTTACAAATCCAGCAGCAGGCCAGTGACAGAGGACGAAGCTACACCTGGAACTTCACCCGCGCTTGTTATGAGAAACGGAGGTGGCTGGCTGGATGTGATGTTAGCAATGCCCTTTTTTGCTTTCCCTGTCTTTTATTTCAAAGTGTCGACAACAGACACTGAAGACAACAACGGGGGTAAGAGACCTCAAACATCTATCTGAAATTTATTTGTATTTATTTTCGCCCCGCCACCCCAAAAATAATTATCACCAGCCGCCACTGGAGTGTACAGTAGTATGATTCAACCATTTAAAGGCCCAGTGAAGTGCTTTGAAACGCGCAGCATTATTCAACGTGTTGACATAATTTTCACAGAAATAGGAAGACATGGCAGGACATATCAAACAGCTCCTCTCCTTTTTTAAAATAGCCAATAGCATTTAGTTTATATCACAGCTCGGCCAAACCCATTGAGCTCTGTAAAGCCGCAGTTTCCTCCTAATCTCCTCCATATCGCTTAAAAATATAGCATTCTGTGCAGAACTCAAATGTGTCTGTGAAGAGGTTCAATGTTTTAGAAGGAAGAAGACGGGGTTGGTGTAACTGGGACTCGTACTTTTATTTACTCAGGATCAAAAACAAACAAAAGGCGCGCACACAGCGCATTCACCGTGGCCTCGCTACAGCAACAATAACAACTAACCACAATAACACTCTTTCCACTTAATCAGCTCTCAATCTCTTTCCACTCAGACGATCACTCTTTCCACTTGCGGTGTACGAGTCCTCAGTCCTTCTCTCTCTCACGTCTCTCAGTCGACAGCGGCTTATATCCGGTCTCTCCACGGCAATTACTGCAATCAGACACAGGTGTTCGTCATTTGCACTTACGTACCGCTTACCCGTTACAGACCGCGCTGAATCACGCCCCCCTCGCCACAGTGTTCAATACGTTAAGTGGTCTGCGCCGACTCACGCATATGATCCGCTCTTTGCTATCGTGTCTTTGGACTGGAGCAGACTGTGTGCGCACTGTGGTGGTTTGCGTGACACTAATGTTAAACCAGACTTCATTCGCCCCAATGGATAGCATATTTACAACATCTGAATCGTTTTCTATCCCCTATATAGTGCATTGTGCCATTCACCATGTAGAAAATAGTAATTGTGTGAACAAGTGACTGATCTCAGCTGCAGCTTCAGTGTCTATTTATAATGTAGTGTTTACAGAGAGCATTGGATTGGATTCTTCTATATATACGAATTTTGTCATTGTTTTGGAGCACACTAGCTTATAAATAACAGTAAGGCTGACACTAAAAGCCAAAAAAAAATTACTTTAACTAGTCTGTATTCTCACGCCTTAATTATTTTCGCCTTAATTATCAAGTTTTGCTATGTTGCTCAAATTTTATAATGTAGGATAAGTGCATTGAAAGTACCTCAAAGCACAGGGACGTCCATCCAGAAAAATCATGCAAGTGTGGAACGGATGCCATCTGCCCATCTGTCCACTCGAGAAGAAGCCACTAAGGAAAACAACTTCACCATAAAGATCCAGACAATATGGGGGAAGAATCCATTGACAGATGACACCAAATGTGAATGTGTTCATGTAAGCACTAGCTGACGCAAACCTGACTGCACATAACACTAGAGAATCACTTATAAGGTGAAATATGTAACACTGTAACAGATATAACACCATAGGTGTTAGTATTCAATAGGGGCTAGGTTCGACTTAGGAGGATATAAATTAATTTTGGGCCAAATGGTATAAAACCAGCTAACAGCCAGCACATTTATTACCCACCGAACATTAAATAAACAAATACTAAAGAAACAAATGAGTTTATAAAGGTCTTGACAAAGGTCCAACTGAGGTTACAACTGTTTGACAAGATAACAAATTAAGACAATTTTTTAACTAATATTTAATTTAATGCCGCCCTGTAGCAGCAACAGAAATGTTCCCAATGTGAATCCAAAGGATCTGTAGCCTGTCTTTAAACTGAATCGTTACGTACATTTTATTTGTGCTGACCTGCATGAATTAAGCCCAATTTATATTTATGCGCCGTAGCTACGTTGTAGGCTGTGTGTAGCATGCGTAGCCTATGGCGTACCCTGACGTGCACCTCAATTCTACGTGGACTGCAAGCGCAGTGATTGGTCTCTTAGAAACCCTCCCTCGGGTTTCACATGCTCCCTCTGCATGTGTAATTGCACGTCAACGTGGACAACGAAGCAGAAGTGTAAATGAAAACCGTAAATTAATGGAAGCGCACTGCACTCGCTCAGTTAAGTTTTGTGTTGAGGACTCAAGATGGTGTCCCGGCCATTTCAGCAGTGGTACAGCAATTGTGACGGCGGGACATAACGTCTCCGTTCCCTCCTTCGGGGAAGGAGGGTTACATTAGTAACCTAGAAATTCCCTGTCAGTCAGTCATGTTTGATGTTGCGTCAGAACTGAAGTGACGAATTGGGATCCCTACCAAAACGCCACAAGTGCTGCCCCTTCCAGCACCCCACGTAAGCCATCTAATCCTCCCTGGGGCAGAGAAAGGACAGGGCTTTAACGCAGAGGGAGTGTCAATACCTGCTGTTTCTTCTGACACACACAGTGAGACTATTTGGATAACACTGGGAAAGCGTGGCTATTCTAAACAGAAAGGGACACTATGGAGACCACATCCTGCTCATTAGGGAGGTAATGTGGAGTTACACATTATGGTCTGACTCTTAGGGAAGTACTACATAATGGAAGGTCTCTGTGGTAGATCCAGCCGAGCTAGGGTGAAGTCAATACCAGCAGAGTGGGCTCTGCCAAGGGAAAGACACCGGCTCGCCGAGACACCGACACAATGCTCTTTTAGATGAACTGCACTGAATGCAGAGGGAAGCTGATGCGCCGTAAACACTCTTTAAAAAGCATCTGCCTGGTTTGTTGTACACACTAGAATGATGATTGCAGAGCAGAATAGCAAGAAACGCTTGGCTCTGAAGCAAAAGTGTAACTGAGCAAGTGCAGGGCGCTTCTATTCACACGGGATGGCTTCGCGGGGCGTGGTTCGTGAATACAAATCTCGCTTTCAATCAACTTTATTTTTATATTTCACTTAAATCCTGTAGTACTGCTTGTAAGTTTGACTGAATTGTTTGCTTGTGTTTATTTCCTATTGTCTTTTTATAATGACTATTGTAAATTTAAGTATTGTTTTTTTCAATAAATACTATTTTATAAAAATAATAAGCCTTGTTTGGTATTGAGAAAGGATTGTGATATGGACTTCAGTGAAAGTTACATTATTACGCCATTAGGCTTGGGCTCAACTGTTAAACTGTCAACTTGAGATTTGAATCCATGGCGGAAGGAAGTAGTTCTGCACAAAAGAGGGTTTTTTAAAGAAACTCTGTTGTTGTTTCTTATTTATTTACTCACGTGTACCGTCGAACTGTTGTATAAATGCAATATCACACAAGTAGTAGTGCGATGTGGCCGTAACTGTTATATCAGCACGCTGTGATTTCCTACTGATAAACAGCCATATCACACTGCTACTCGTGTGATATTGATCATTTATTGCACACCTTCCAGCCAATCAAGTATTCAGACAGACCATGGTATAAATAAGAAACAACAATGGAGTGTCTTTACAAAAATCTCTTTTGTGCAGAACTACTTCCTTCCACCAAAGATTTAAATCTCAAATTGACAGTTTAACAGTTGAGCCCAAGCCTCAACTAAAACGTGTGTGTATATATATATATATATATATATATATATATATATACATACACTGCAATTACAGCATTTAGCAGCCTCTGCTGAATAATGACCATTGTCCATTTTAGCTTCATGGTGTATTGCTTCTCTTTATGAGTCTGATAGTATACACAAGCACACACACTATATCAGTCTATATGAATTTATTTCTTAACCTGTCTACTGCCGTAAGACATTATTAACCTTGCTACCTGCAAATATAGCTGAGCCCAGATGGGAGATGAGGTTCGTTTTACCCAAAATGAAAACCTAACCACACCATGTTTTATCTTTAGCCCTGTCTCCAATTTCATGCTGAGTTCTGAGTACACATACTGATGTGTTATCTACTGAAGAAGTGACAAATATGGTTACATGATATTTTGCCAGAAATCGTTTAGCCTTTAGCTGTAAAAAACACACTTTTCATTGATTTTCTATTATTCACAACGTCCTGCACAAAGGCTGCTGATTCGAAACAATCACTATCAGTGAAATTTCTGCTATAAACACCTGTTGTATTGGACTGATTTCTGCAAAGCCTTCGTCTCAGGGAAATACATCAATATTTATAGCGTGGTGTTTACAGTCTGAACATGATTCCTTAGTAAGAGCTACTACATTTTTTTTAAATGTCCGTCATTTGAATTTGGGGCCAAAGTTGGAGCTGACAAATACTATAGTGGGCTTCAAATCATTGTCTCCATATAATACAGGCTTGAGTGATTGAAAAACTAGTTTAGCTGAAATATTGCATGGGTTTCTGTTTTTTCTAATCACCTTTCATCTCATGTTCTACAGTAATCAAGTATGTGTAGAGATGATTCTTACACAATAATCATGTAAACACAAGTCTGTCCATAATAATTTTGTCATCTCTTGTGTTACAAGCTGTTAAGACACCTCACAACAAGGTTATATATGTATGCGTTTCAAACATCCTATAGCTCTGCAGATGTAGAGTATATGCAAATCTTCTCCCCATGTACTCCAAGGGCTGATGAGCATTTTTAGTGTGTCCTAGTTTCTTCACTGACCAGGGCCTGTATTGAACACCATTGTAATCTCTGCTGTACAACATTCAATGGCGGTTCCTTGACCTAGGTGAGAGAATGCTGAGTGGAGCATCTGCGGTTGAGAGATAAGCCTGGATACTTGTGCAGAGGTTTCCTAGTCCACACCTTTGTATTATTGCACAATATAATCTTTTTTTTATTATTATTTAAATCAGGAGTGTCAAACTAATTTTTAGGTCGCAGAACGGATTTTACTAAATGTCACCTTATGGGATGAAAGTGCATGCAGAATTCACACTCTTCTGGAACTCATAATGTCTTCTTAAACTCAATGCTGCTTATATAACTCCTATTGAGATAAAAGAAACAAGGTTTTACCATTTCCATTAACCAAAGGCTTTTGGATTAAATATACATGCAATTTATGCATTGAAAATTAATGTTAACACACAAAGTTAGTCCTAAAACAAACCGTACAGCTCATTTTAAACACAGGCCTACTACTCTATCAAACTGACAGCACTAAATCAGTGCAGTAATATATAATCTAATAATCAGTAGAAACTTGGAAACAAATGTGAAATTCACTTATTACCCCAATTATTTTCCTTGCCTGACCATGCTGTCTATATTGCTATATACATTTTAAATTCAATCACTTTTAATCTAATTTTAATCTTGAATTTTAAACAGCTTATTTTTGTTATTTTGATATACTATGGAATTCCAGTGCCATGGGCAAAACAAAACAAATCTTTAACTGAGTTAAATAAAAAAATGTAAAATGCAAAATGGGATTGCAGAATGGGGGGTGGGGGGTGGGTTGAGTGCACTTTAACGACACCGTTAATTGTCCTAAACATACTAAATTGTACAACAAAATACTAAGACCTAAAGGCCTGTTGAATTTTATGTGTAGAGTGTTTTCTTACAAGTATACTGTATGTGCACCATTTCTCTTTAAGAAAGATCTTATTGTTGCTCCAAAAGTCCAGGGTATCAAACAGACTATTCTCTAGTGGTAAAAAGTCTATGCAGTGATACCTTTAATGGTGTTGTAAGTTGCTTGAAGAAAATGAGATGAAAGGCTCTGCCGCTGCTGGATTGTGTTCCTCTATTTACCTTTGAACCACAACGAGATCTTCTGAGTTCAAAACATCGTAATTATGGATGATTGTGTATAATCAACCATTATTTTCTTATGGACTTACTTTTGCTTCCACATTATCAGTCATTAGTAATCCGAAGCTTAATTTGAAAAAAACACACAAAAAAAAAAACACATGATGAACCATGGGGGTCTCTTTAAGGCCCTGTCCCAAATGGCACACTCCGGACATGTGGACTTCCTCTGAGTCCACACTTTGGTGATGTCATGTAGTGCAGACCTATAGGGCCCTTGGCGCGAGTCCACGAGGGTGCAATGAGAGGTATTTTTGGTACAGACTCGATCGTCACGCCCGAAATAGGAAGACGGTCTGGTTGTTGTTATGTATGGACAGGAGCTGCAGGTTCGGGGAAATATGCTGCCTATTGTTGTTTTTACATATGACTCAGTAAAGCCCTAACATTCGGTTGTATTTATTTAATGAATCATAATGCGATCGCATTATTCAGCGCGCTATTATTAGCCTATGTTTGAGACATCAACCAATGGTCGATGACCATAATGTTTGTATAAACTGTAGGTAATAACTGGTAAAATGTACACCTGGGTCATAAATCCGTAATGATACTTACACTTAAATATTTTCTTCTCAGCCATGTTAACAATTGTCCGTGAGCGAAATCTCCTGGCATCCGTTGTCTGATTGGCCTTTCGCAAGGATTCCTGGGTAGTTAAAGTGTGTGGAGCCTGCATCCATGCGGGCTTCGAGGAAGACCGCTTCAAGGGTACAAAGGTGGCGCTGCTGAGCAGACTTTAGAGCGTTAAAATGATTAATGGGACGGCCTACGGACTCGTAGACTCAGCGAGCACGCGCAATTTAAGTCCACGAGACCGAAAGTCCACATGAAGTGCGCCATTTGGGACCGGGCCTAAAACATCCAACTGTAATATAAAGATGTGATGTAACAGATGTTTTTGTGCTTTCTTAGGCTCTTTTATGCATCATATGTAGACTACATTAGATGACACATTTCCATACTGCATTTGTTTTTGTTTTTTTGCTCTTCTCCACTACAGCACTTACCCAATTACTATGCATACTGACTCACTTAGGGGCCGTTTACACCAGTGTTTCTCAACCTTATTGGAGTATTGGACCCCCATAATATCTGAAACCAGCCTCATGGACCCCCCTACCCCTGTTCTCACCCGCCATCCACTATTTTCTTTCCAATCACAATGATTTTCACAGTTAAACGCTGTGAATGCAATATCAGTGAATGCAAGTTACGTAATTAATATTTTTTTTAATGACTGGCAACTAGAATTTAATTTGATTGCATTGAAATGGCACAACAATTACACAATCAATCACAACAACATTGTCAATTTCAGAACAATATTCTACTGCATTCTGTAAAACATCACATGTCCATTAATGTCCAATTTGAGATTAATATTTTAACAACGTCCATTTGACTGTTACTTTCTCTCCCCTATGCGACAGTTCTCTGACTGAAATCAACGCGCTGTAAACGTACTGGATTGAGTAAAATGGCGGCATATCGCGGTAAAAATAAAAACGCACATGAGGTCATTTAAAATAATTTTGTAATTTAAACTAGGGCTGCTTGATTTGGGGAAAATGTCATATTGCGATTATTGAGGTCAATATTGCGATTGCGATATGCGATATAATAAACAAAAGGTTTCATGAGTCAACTTGCTTAGTTCTAAAGCAAAATGCACACTCAGATTAGTGATACTTCTGTATATTAATGTGTATTTCTCCACTCAAACTAGCAACAACAACTAAATTATTGATTACACCATTGATGCCTGGCTAAAAATGTCATTACAAGTGAAAGCTCAAATTTTTTTTTAAAACATTTATTAGGCTTCAAAAAATATAACAGCTTTTAATTTGTGAACTTCAAAAAATCCTCACGATAAACCCATAATAAATGTCATATTTACCTGTGCCTTTCCTGTCTGACAGGCAGGACATATACAAAAATTGAATAAAGTTATCAAATTATAAATTATATATAGACTAGGCCCTAATCCTCATTAAAGCTACAAAAGTTCTTTAGTCAAGAGCACCGAGTAATTTTCTCTGTTCAATTTGTTCTTTGATTAAAGGTGGGGTATGTGATTTTCTTTTTTGACCATTTTTTCAAAATAACTTGAAATCCTATTCCTAACCCACTTACTGGCTGTAAATTAGAAGCACTGAAATTAAAATGAAGCAATTTTATCACCTGTGGAACGGGCAGGACTCGAAAAACTCCAGCCAATCATTTTCAAGACCGTCTTGAATCATTGGACAGAAAATGCGACAATCAAACGGTCTTACCTTGCCCACCTACCTCCAACCCCCCTCGCGCGCGTGTCCCGTTCATGCGCATACTCAAAGCTCGTGACCCAGTCACAGGAAGTGCAAGTTGCCCCGTTACAGAGAGAGAGAGAGAGAGAGAGAGAGTATAGTTGCTTCCGTTTGGAGAATGGCAGACAAGTGCGAACAAAACGGCCGAAAGAGAAAGGTGTAAAACAAGAGTCATTCTAGGCGATGCTTTTCAACGTTGGCGGCAACTGAAGGACCAGGAAGCACTACTAACAGATGCGGCTGTGACATTTTTTCTGCTTAACAGGTGAGCAGCCGATTGACTAGTAGTATTTTCCTAGGGAACTGTCTTTACTGACGATATGCACATGAGAATTGTAGGCCTAGCTGTTCTAACGTTATAGCCCAGCCATATGTAGAACTAGCTAGCTAAACAACCTGTTTGGGGAGGAAGCTGATGTGACGCTCTAAACTCGCATCTGAGTCAGGAGGAGAGATGGTAGGACCTTATGAGTTGTGTATTTTCAAAATCTGCTGGCCGTTTTGCAAATCACATACCCCACCTTTAACTTTACTGACAGAAAGCTTTATTGGATGCTGGCGCTTTAAGAGCAGCCGCTGTTGAGACGCGGATTTCTCTCAAAACTCTTTACGTCCATCATAAGTCTGCTCTTATGTTATGAAGATACTCGACAAAACGATATTTTGGCATAACTGTGTGTGTTGTTCGTTCAAGCGCGAAAGAGAACTGTATTCTGTCGGGCGGTCTGTTTATGCGATAATGCGCATGATACTGGCGCGCGTCTTTCTGTGAGTCAGCACATTCATAGGCAGCGCGCTCTCTTTTGACTTGTCGTGCAAGAATGCTTTAAAGGCATTCGCACGAATAAGAGCGGGATCATGTAACACTAGCCAAAGGATGACAAAAAAGTAACAGATGCTGCGTTAACAGCCCTAATTTGTTTATTTCATATAAAATCGCGGCATCTTGCATCATATCGCAGAGGCTTGACATCGCGATTGCGATATGATTAATAGTGCAGCACTAATTTCAACCTTGATTCTGGTTTTAGTAATACTAAAGTAAACAATAAAGATAAAAAATAAATTTAGGATTTTTAAAACTATAAATTTTTAAATGGTTTTTCGGACCCCCTGCAATTATGCCACGGACCACTAGGGGTCCGCGTACCCCCGGTTGAGAAACACTGGTTTACACAACACCATTTTCAACTAAAAACTTAGGTAACACTTTCTATGAAGCCCATGCTTAAAATGAATTTAGCCCCATTTATACTTATTTAAATGTAAGAATTACTATTCTATAAATACATTTATGAAGACTCATTAAGACCTAGACTGCATTATAAGAACAGTTATAGTTACATTTATATTATTTTTATAATTACTTAAAAGTCATGCGTTTGCTTTTTCAATGTGCTTGCTCATAATCCATTACACTGATTTATAAATGATCAAATATAAAATAGTTCCAGAGACACTAGTTATCAATTATGTCTTTAATTACTAATGTTTGCATTAGAGGTCATGGATGGTAATTATGATTTGTGAAAATCTCCTCAGCCATATGCATGGCATTGCTTATAGCAGTTTGGAATTATACTTAATCGTATTGTTGCAGTGTTTTGGTAGTATGTAACATTGACAAAGATATTTTGTTTTTCAACAAAATTGGGGGGGGGGGGGGGGTAAACAACTTAAAATGTACAGTATAATGAGCACATCTTATTTATTTTTTAACATTTGCTTTAGGAAAATTGCATCCTATTTTTTCACTTTACTTAAAGCCATCAATGATGCATTTATAGAGGTTAGTAAGTAACTGTATTATCACTCACAATAAGTATTTAAAATAACAACACGGCTGTTAATAAAAATATATTCACTTATTTGACAGTAATAATCTGAATTACTAAAAAGTCATTGTAACTATAATATAATAACATTTTAGCAATGTAGGTTGCATCTTTATAAATACATTCATGGAACCATATGACTGGCTAAGTATTACTTATAAATCAGTGTACAATGAATTATGAGCTTGCGCATTGAAAAAGCAAATGCGTGACCAGTAATTATAAAAAAATATAAATGTAAATATAATTGTTCTAATAATGCAGTATAGGTCGTAATGAATCTTTATAAATATATTTATAAAATATTAATACTTACTTATAAATAAGTATAAATAGAGCTAATTCATTATAAGCATGGTCTTCATAGAATGTGTTGCCAAAACTTTTTATGTGTTTGGCTGTTCATTTACATGACAAAAGTATTTTGGTAATTATAAACTATGTATTTTTTGCACAAACAAAGCACATGCGGCGCTTCATAAAATTGAGGTTAAAGCACCGTAGTCACATTGATTACTTTAATGATGTCTTTACGACCTTTCTGGGGCATGAAAGTGGAAGTTGCGTAGGCTGTCAATGGATGGACTGAAAGCTCTCAGAATTCATATAAAAAGATCTTCATTTGCTGAATTCTGACCCTGTCAGATTATATAGGGAATCTTAAAAGAATCACTTAAACGGCCGAGCAAATGACTCGTCCAGCGTTCATTTGAACGAGCCGTAACTATGAGCTCTAAAACGGATATAAATATCCAAACTATAGAGGAACACTATATATTAGCAAGGTAACTTAGATCAGCAGTTTAAGACATTAAAATCGTAAGCACATAACACGAACAATTATATTTAAAATACAAACAAGACTTTATTTATTATTCTAACACATAAAACGTATTCGGTTACTAACGTAACCTCGGTTCTCTCTAGAAGAGGGAACAAGTACTGCGTAATATCTTACGCTAGGGGAAAACCTCTTTTCCACGAGATATTGAAGCCAAAAATTATCCTTAATTTTGAATTAATGTAAAACGCGTTGCGGCAGCATGCAGACATAGGCAAGGCGGCTCGTGTGCCTATTGGCTGTCCAGCAGCAACTGCAGCAGCCTATCGAGAGAGGCCCTTTGGTGACGGTCCAATGGGGGCGCCTCGCGCCCACTGCGTCACACTCCCGCGGAAGCGGGCGTGGCCTAGCCCTATAAATATAGCTCGATGGGCTGATATAACTGGTTTTTCATCGCCGAAGCGAACCAGAGCATGTTGCAGGCACGGCAAGATACGCAGTACTCGTTCCCTCTTCTAGGGAGAACAGAGGTTACGTTAGTAACCGAGTACGTTCTCTTACGAGAGGTTCTCTCGTATTGCGTATTATCTTACGCTAGGGGAACACAGTGTAAAACGCCGTGCGTGCTGGGATCCAACACCAAAGTCCCAAGGGCAGGTGCCCGGGGCTCATATAGTGCACAATCACCAGGGACTCACAGAGAGTCTGAGAAGAGAGGCTAGCAGCATCATTCCCAATAAGTTAGCATCCCAAAGGAGCTAATCACTGTAACAGTGTTACATACAGTCAGGGTGAAAACGTTCGGCCTGAACTGTGTAACAGAATGGGTATTACTTTTGCCCATGGGTAAAATTTTATCGGTCAGCGAGCGGTGCTCAAGCGATTGTAGTATTCTGCGCCGAAGCAGCGGGGCAGACAATACTCGATTTTATACCGACAGTAGTTTAGCCTGTAAGGCGGGAACCTCTAGGTTATAAAACCTCATAAATTTAGATGGGGAGGCCCAGCCTGCCGCCATACAAATATCCTGTAAGGTAATCCCGCTAGACCAAGCCCATGACGAGGCCATGCCTCTTGTGGAGTGCGCTCTAACACCTAAAGGGCACTTAAGGCCCTTTGACGTGTATGCCAGCGCTACGGCATCAACTATCCATCTGGATAGGCTCTGTTTCAACGCGGATAGGCCCTTAGCACGACCGCTGAACGAAACGAAAAGCTGCTCAGTCTGTCTGAAAACGGACGAGCGAGACACATAAGCTCTTAATGCCCTGACTGGGCAAAGGAAGGGTGGACAGGGAAATAACCTGGGCCCTGAACGGTGTGTTGAGGGATTTAGGCACATATCCGTGTCTTGGTTTGAGTATGACTTTCGAGTCATTTGGCCCAAATTCCAAACACGTCGCACTCACCGAGAGCACTTGCAAATCCCCTATGCGCTTTACTGAAGCGAGAGCCATAAGAAACACCGTTTTGAACGACAGGTGTTTCATGTCCGACAGCTGGATTGGCTCAAACGGGGCACCTTTCATGGCTTCCAGAACCGTGGAAAGGTCCCTCATGGGGATTGAGGGGGTCTGGGAGGATTCAGCCTCTTAGCTCCTTTTAGGAAGTGGATGACCAGATCGTTTTTCCCCAGTGGCAGGCCAGTCGCGGGTTTTGTAAACGCAGCTATGGCCGCCACACAGACTTTGAGCATGGATGGGGTTCTGCCCTTATCCAGCAGCTCTTGAAGGAAAGAGAGTACTTCCGTAACCCCGCAGTCTAGGGGTGAAAAGCCTCGGGATTTGCACCAGCCAGCAGACACCGACCATTTTGAGGCATAGAGTCATCTAGTAGACGGCGCTCTAGCCTGCGGGATCGTGTTTAACACTCCCTTGGGGAGGTTTGCGGGTACCCGTTGATGGCCCATGCGTGCAGGGACCACAGCTCCGGGCGAGGATGCCAAATCGAGCCCTCGGTCAGAGAGAGGAGGTCTTTCCTCATTGGTATTGGCCATGGGGCAGTGCTCGTCAGCTGCATCAGGACTGGGAACCAAGCTTGGTTTGTCCAGAGCGGAGCCACAAGAAGCACTGAGCATTCGGTTTCCCTGATTCGTTCCAACACCTGAGGCAGGAGCGAAACTGGGGGAAAAGCATAGAGCGGGCAGCGGGGCCAGACGTGGGCCAGCGCATACCCGCTCTTGGAGAAAAACTTCGGGCAGTGAGCGTTCTCTTGGGACGCAAACAGGTCTACCTGCGCTCTGCCGAATGTCTCCCACAGCAGAAGGACCGTCTGCGGGTGCAGAGACCATTCTCCTGCTGGAATATTGTTTCTAGACATTCTGTCTGTAAAGGTTTCGGGATTTGACGCCGCCCTGGTGATTTATGTAGGCTACCACCGACATGTTGTCCGAGCGGACTAAGGCGTGGTGACCTTTTATTCGGGGACAAAGGCGCCTCAGCGCGCTGTCAACTGCCATCATTTCTAGACAGTTTATGTGTAGGAGCTTCTCTCGTTCTGACCACTGGCCGAAGAACGGTCTGCCCTTGTGCAGCACTCCCCATCCCGAGGTGGAGGCGTCCCTGGACACCACCTGCACACTCGAGGAAGTACCCAGGTTTACACCTGACTGGTACCAGTCGGTCGCTCTCCAAGGTTTCAGAGCTGTAACGCATTTCTGATCGACCTTGAGGCGAAACAGACTGGAGGCTCAAGCTCGAGGCGGTACTCGTGCTTTTAGCCATAACTCCAGTGGGCGCATGCGAAGCAGACCCAGCTGGAGTACTGATGATGCTGAGGCCATGAGACCCAGCATTTTCTGAAACCTCTTGAGCGGGACTATAGTGCCGCAGCGGAAGGACAGTCCGCTGCGCTCTGGCGACAGTCGCGCTGTCATAGACAGCGAGTTCAGTTCTGTGCCCAGAAAGGATATTTTCTGACTGGGAGACAGTGAACTTTTCGCCCAATTGACTGTGAGACCTAGATTCTCGAGGTGTTCGAGTAATATGGTCCTGGGTTCTATGAACTCTGAATGAGATCGAGCTAGAATCAGCCAGTCGTCCAAGTAGTTCAAAACTCGCATGCCCCGAAGTTTCAGGGGTGCGAGAGCCGCGTCCATGCACATTGTAAATGTACGGGGTGCAAGAGAGAGGCCGAACGGTAGGACTGTGTATTGACATGCCTGGCCCTCGAAGGCGAATCTCAAGAATTGCCTGTGACGTGACGCTATTTGTATCTGGAAATAAGTGTCCTTCAGATCTATTGACATAAACCAGTCCCCTTGGCAAATCTGCACGAGGATTTTCCTGGTTGTGAGCATTCTGAACTGGCGTTTCATAAGCACTCTGTTTAGCTGTCTTAGATCTAGAATGGGTCTGAGACCCCCGTCTTTTTTCGGTACCAGAAAATATCTGCTGTACAGGCCCCCTTCGCTCTGAGCTTGAGATAAAGTCTCTATTGCCCCTTTGCTCAATAGTGTCGCTATTTTGGCTCGAACTAGATGGGCTACTTTGGTTTTTACCGTAGATTCGGCGCGCGCCGTGTAGTGGCGGGGACGTCAAGCGAACTGCAGCGAATAGCCTCTTTTATAGTGTTCAGCACCCATTCTGATACCCCGGGAAGCTGTGCCCACGCATTTGCATGAATAGCTAGGGGTAGAATGAGATCTGGGCTCTGGCCGCGACATAGTGGTGACAAGGGAGCTCTGGTGTGCTGTAACGTAAACACTGTGCTTGCAGTGTTTGAGGCGGGGGCGCGCCGATCGCGGCGGGCAGCCTGGCCGTGCTCAATTCCCTTATAGCAGTCTACTGAGAGAGAGAGAGCGGGGCAAGCCCCGTGGGGCTTAACATGTCTGTAAGTGAATGTGGGCGCGGGACAGCGGGCACATTTACTGCACTGAAAACACTGTCGGCCTGAGCTGACTGTATGTGTGTTGGTTTCGTTGTGTGATTTATCTGGGTCGCCGTGGAAACGGCATTTGTGTGCAGGCAAGTGGGCCATGGTACCGGCTTGCTTACTGCAAAATACACTGGAACAGTCGCATTTTCTGGAACTGAACGAGCGAAAAGTTTCGGTGGAAGTGTGGCCGCAGCAAGACTAAATTTTATCTGCTGCGAGAGCCGGGATCGAACACGGGTCTCTCGCGCGAAGGCTTTAGGTTTCGCCACTGAGCCACAGGGGGAAACGACATAAGCTTAAATTAGCTCGAGCAGATAAGAGAGCGTCATCACACTTTTGTGTGTGTCGGCGTTTGTTTGCAGGCGTGCATGTTATACAACAGGCTCATTGCTGCAATATTGACATTTTCAGCCGCTCAAACTAAGAGGAGCTGAGAAATGTTTGAGAAATGGAGATTGGTCCAGCCTCGGCGGGACTAAAACACACTCTTTCCTCATTTCGCCGGTGACGCATGCCCACGGGGGGCGGGGTAGCTTTCTTATAACGTAAAGAAAGCTATCAGCGGTTTTGATGCTGGCCCGTTTCCCTGACGACTCGCGGGCAATCCTCACTGTCCGACGCCAGGATAGAGCAATTGGCCTTCTCTACAGATGCAGCTATCTCGTCGTCATTAATGGCGGAAGCAGCGGCGCGTGGTGGCCATTGTCTGTCAGTGAGCGACTCAAGTGAAGCTGGTGAAGCTGGCAGACGAACCGGCGAGCTTTCACGGGCTGGAGAAGGCTCGGGGACCCGCTGAGTACGGCGCTTTTACGGCGCGGCACTACAGCGGGTGGAAGTGCAGACTCGGAGAAAAAATGCCAGGCGAGTCCTCAGAGTCACCATGGAAATAGCTCGCAATGATGGCAGCCGCCGTCAGCGAGCACGAGAGCTGCATGATCCTTACCCAGGCGGAAACGCAGATGAAATGGCGGTCCCCTTCGCTGAGTGCGGCTCGGCACGAGCCACAGGAACAAAGCATCTTTAAAAAGACGCTGCTCTTTTAGATAAAGAGAGAGAGTGTGAGTCGTGACGGCGAGCACACATTTTGCAGAGTGTAAAAGGATATAGACCCCGGATAGCGTAGCAGGAACGGCGACTGAAGGCGGCGAGATGAAGGCCAGTGACTTCAGATGCAGAGGCTCGTCCCGCGGAAGGCTTTTTCAACGGCGTGGCTTCTCACTCCGGATCCAGCGATGCCTGAGCTTCGCTGAAGAGATGAAAAATCAGTTATATCAGCCCATCGAGCTATATTTATAGGGCTAGGCAACGCCCGCTTCGGCGGGAGTGTGACGCAGTGGGCGTGAGGCGCCCCCATTGGACCGTCACCAAAGGGCCTCTCTCGATAGGCTGCTGCCGCTATCGTTTCTTAGGTGGGGTTATTACATTTTATATCAAAGCACCAGTTCAGTCAAGAGTCTGGAGGCTACTTGCTTGTCTTTGTGTTCCTTTGGGGATTCCTTTTGTCGATGTAAAAGGGTGTTTCCCAGGTTCGTTGATTGGCTGGCGGTCTCCTCGTGTCTGGATAGATGTCTTGGGCGGCCAATCACGTGGTGTGTTGGCGGATGGATGGAAAGTGTTTGAAGTTGGAAGCGGGCTTTGCAGTTGAAACGTTTAACCGGAACTTTGCAGCAAAACTTAACTTAGAAACGAGACTCTCAACAGAAAAGAAAAGAAAGCTAAGAAAAAGAAAGAAAAGTGAGACGAGAGTAGTTAGATGGCTTGAATTAAGCTGTTTAACCCATGTTCTTCTGATCTTGATTTGGGTTCTTTTGTCCATGACTTCTGTAAATCTACTCTAGGATGAGAGTTCTGACCAATTAGGCACTGTCTTTATTTGAGGTGGCACTTTCTTCACCTCTCATTAGGGTTGTGCCGATAGACGATAGTATCGTGTATCGACGATAGTCTGAGATTTCGCCGATGGCAGATGCCTTTGACGATATCAACACGATAAGTGGCTCGTTTTACCATGAACGTATTAAATTATTATTAGTAGGCCTAGTAGTATTATTATAAAGCTAGTATTGTTATTAAATTAATATTAGGAACTACAATAGGCCATAAATCTGCCTTGCCTAAATTCATAACGACATCACCGCATAGCCTAACACTTGCGACAACACCGACACGCGCTTATGAGGACTCCTCTAAGAAAATGTTTTTAAAACAGAATAAAAAACGAGGCCTAGCCTACATCCCACATCAAAATTTAATTGCAAGGTGATCCATTCACGAATTGTCAAGAGTGCTTGTTTTAACAGACGCATTTAGATCTTATACAGATCCAAGAGTACGGCATCGTTGTTCATCAATATTTGGTTTCCATAGCACATTAACAAAATGTTTAATAACACTAATAGCACTAAAAACAATACAATTAAATATTTGTAATAATAATAATATCACTAAAATTATATAGGCCAGTCTTTAGTTCACGAACACAGCACAACTCTGCCATCTATAAAAATCAAAAGCAGCTTCAAACACTTGTTTAACAATAAATATTCTTCTAATTTTTTCACTGTCATCATATAGGTCCACAAGAGAAATATTAAGCCTATAAATTAAGATAGTTGCTATACCGTTATATCCATCGTCGTCTCTGAGAGAACGCGGCGTTAATGCAGCAACAGATACTGAAAGCTCAGTCTGTTTCTACTTTCACTTTCAGAAAATGAGCGTGTTTACATGCACGTTCTAGCACGATTATTCTGAATAAACTGACAATGCATTTGGTCATGTAAAAGCATTAACCTGTTTTCTTTTATCGGATTCAAGTCATAAGTTTAAGTATTCCGATCGACTCAGCTAGATTTCTGCACCTTATTTCTCCCGGCATTTTAAACACAAGAACCCGCGTTCTTTGGGCTTATTGAAGTGCGCGTAGGCTATGTGAAGTGCATCCAGACAGAGAGAGCACTGGTGGGAGGACATATATTGCAAACTCTGACACTTTCTTGACCTTAGAAATTATTAAAACATGTTTTCATCTCGTGCAGAAGTACAGTCAAAATGCTGCATCTGTAACGGCATGAGAGGATCATATGTGTCCGTAAATTTCCCGCTGACATGTTGAAATACTCGAGTCAGATACAAAAATGATTAGGATCTTTTTTTACCTCACTATACTACCGGGAAATAACCTGATTTAGCCTAGTAATAAACACTCCACCTTTGCTAGCAAATAAAAAAAATATTCTCGTATAAAATGAAGTAATAAAACAAGCAAATTAATGAGTAAATAATCAAGTTAATAATCAAATAAGTAAGCCCCGCCCCCTCACGATAATATCATGTATCGCCGATCTCACAGGCTTAAGATTTGCAAGAGTTTTTCGCTTCTTTTCACTCTTTTCTTTCTCACTTTTTCAGACTTGCTATTCTTTGACCAACATAAACACAACTAAGGAAAAGCATTTTTTTCTCTTTGACAGACACAGCCTCACAGTTTCACACACACACACACACACACACACACTAGGGTTGTGACGATAGTATCGTGTATCGACGATAGTCTGAGATTTCGCCGATGGCAGATGCCTTTGACGATATCAATACGATAATTGGCTCGTTTTACCATTAACGTATTAAATTATTATTAGTAGTAGTATTATTATAAAGCTAGTATTGTTATTAAATTAATATAAGGGACTACAATTAATTTGCCTTGCCTAAATTCATAACGACATCACCGCATAGCCTAACACTTGCGACAACACCGACACGCGCTTATGAGGACTCCTCTAAGAAAATGTTTTTAAAACAGAATAAAAAACTAGGCCTACATCCCACATTAAAATGAATTGCAAGGTTCACAAATTGTCAAGAGTGCTTGTTTTAACAGACGCACGCATATCTTATACAGATCCAAGATGAAAACGGCATCGTTGTTCATCAGTATTTTGTTTCCATAGCACATTAACAAAATGTTTAATGACACTAATAACACTAAAAACAATACAATTAAATATTTATAATAATAATATCACTGAAATTATATAGGCCAGTCTTTAGTTCACGAACACAGCACAACTCTGCCATCTATGAAAATCAAAAGCAGCTTCAAACACTTGTTTAACAAGAAATATTCTTCTAATCTTTTCACTGTCATCATGTAGGTCCACAAGAGAAATATTAAGCCAGTAAATTAAGATAGTCGCTATACCGTTATATCCAACGTCGTCTCTGAGAGAACGCGGCGTTAATGGAGCAACCGATGCTGAAAGCTCAGTCCGTTTCTACTTTCCCTTTCAGAGAATGAGCGCGTTTACATGCCCGTTCTAACACGATTATTCTGAATAAACTGACAATGCATGTGGTCATGTAAACGCATTAACCTGTTTTCCTTTATCGGAGTCAAGTCATAAGTTTTAGTATAAACCGATCGACTCGATTTCTGCCCCTTACTCTGATTTCTCCCGGCATTTTAAACACAAGAACCCGCGTTCTTTGGGCTTATTGAAGTGCGCGTATGTGAAGTGCATCCAGACAGAGAGAGAGCACTGGTGAGAGGACATGTATATATTGCAAACTCTGACTCTTTCTTGACCTAAGAATTTATTAAAACGTGTTTTCATCTCGTACAGTCAAAATGCTGCATCTGTAATGGCGTGTGTCCGTAAATTTCCCGCTGACATGTTGAAATACTCGAGTCAGATACAAAAATGATTAGGATCTTTTTTTACCTCACTATACTACCGGGAAATAACCTGATAGCCTAGTAATAAACACTCCACCTTTGCTAGCAAAATAAAAAAATATTCTCGTATAAAATGAAGTAATAAAACAAGCAAATTAATGAGTAAATAATCAAGTTAATAATCAAATAAGTAAGCCCGCCCCCTCACGATAATATCGTGTATCGTCGATCTCACAGGCTGACGATAGGACGATATGAAAATGGAGCATATCGCCCAACACTAACACACACACACACACACACACACACACACACACACACACACACACACACACACACACACACACACACACACACACACACACACACAGAGCAGCAATCATAGATCAAAGATGGAGAAGTATAGAGAGAGGGAGAGGGGGAAAGAGAGAGGGAGGGAATGACAGGCAGCGACAGAGAAAGTGAAAGGGAAAGGATGCCAGGCATTTCTGTTGCATGTGGCATTTATGACAGTTCCGTCTCTTCTCTCTGACAGCAAATGCACTCTTAGTGACATCTGAGACAAATCTCCTAAATCTATTCTGGCCTGCCTGTCATTGTTCCAGTTTACCTAAGTTTTATTTTCAGTAGAGTGTTTATTGTAAATTTCGAGAGGGGGGGGACAGTAAATTTGTCATGGCAATTGTAAGCCAATTTTCTTTTTTTAAATATTTTTTTTTTTTTTTACTGTACCTTTAAGACTTTTATGTAAATGCTCTGTTTTGATAAGCTAACTTCTTTGCATGTGTAGCGCCCCCTATGTGTAACCCAAGTGACGCTCCGGATTCTTTAAATGTGTCTCTCGACTTCCAACTATGCAATAATGTTATTCTTTCCCTTCTTTGAGATCTAAGAATCTGTATCTCCTAATTAACTGCAAGCAACACCATTGGGTAAGTATAAACAAACAATAACATTTATTCACACACAATAAAAGAAATATTAAACAAATGAAAACCCTTGTATTGAGTCTTAATATACCAATAAACTTCAAATGTAAATCAACCCTAGTCTCTTGTCACTTATTTTATCTTTCAGAAACTAATTAAACTCAATTCACTTTCACTCTGTGACTTTAAGCTAAATTAACTCACTTTAAATTATTCAAATAGAATGCAAAAAAATCTAATTTAAGAATAACCTTTTCAGTTACCTCACATAAATCCACAATAACACTTCTTAACACTCTTGTTATCTTTTTGGAAAAATTAAAACACTTTACAGTACCCCTTGAGTGATCACTCGTATATATGCGCGCACACACACAATGTAAAAGTCACCACCCAACCCCTCTTTGCAGGCCTGTACCGTTGCTAGAGTTCGTGGTGGCCTAGAAACAACAAATGGCCTCTTCACTCTATTAAGCAAATAAAATAAAACCAGATCACCTGTATTCCTCCGTCAGCAAACGACACTTCAGCAACTCTTCATCCACCACGAGCACCTACGAACACACGGGCTTTACTTGACCCATCAGCTCACCATCTTCTTCCCCGACAGCACCAAACGACATCCAGCTCTAGATCATCATCTGATCTAGACCCGCTCTGATCAAAGTCCTGCGAACCGGTGTCCTCTTCACACGGATACGATAATCACCCTGCAGTCCATAGCATATAAATGTCCGTGATTCCACCGCATTTCCATACTAATGTATCTTTCAAACTATGAAAATAAACACCTAAACGAACTCCTGTTTGGAGTAACCAGTAAATCTTTCACAAATGTTTTAGAAAAAATGTTTAGAAATTAAACACTTATACAGCACTTAGATTACATTTTTCACTTCAGCTTTTAGAACACCCGCTTCTCTCTTCTCTGTCTCAAAACTCTCTTCTCGCTCTCATCCAATCCGAAACACCCTCTGACTAAAGAAGGCGGGATAAACCAAACAACAGCCAATGAGAATAAAGCAATACAAGAATGCTAGGCAAAAGCACATTTTCCCCAAGTGCATTACAGACAAACTTTAATCTCCCTCATTATTCTTAAAGCAACAAATCCCATTGAATGACACCACAATGTTCTGCAAGCACTCCTCTTCTTAGAAGACTCTTGAATCTTCACAACCATACCCCTATAAACAATAGTCAAAGGCTTGTCAGAAGACTTTCCAAGTTTATCATAACTCAACTTCTGAACTGGTTTAATCCTCCTCTTCCGAAAATTCCTCCCTCTCTCAATTTCATCTTCTCCCCTTGCAACATTCACAGTTTCAATTCCTTCTTCAGAAACTGAATCCTCAATGTTCTCCTCCATTTTAGCATCAGACTCCACTCCTCCAGTCAGTTCTACCTCAACAGGATCGTCTCGAGACCTATTAGGACTCTGTACGTTCTCCCCCCAGTTGAAGGAAAAGACAGTCTTTCAAGATTCACAGTCCTTCCAAATGGATAATAAACACAATCACTACTGTCATCACTTATAGAATTCCAGACCACTGATTCACGATTCTCCCTTTCATGATTCACGACTTTCTTCTGTCTTCTTTCCACAGTTTTAGATCTGGTCACCACGCGGCGGGAACTGTCCTCCCTCTCTGAAGGTAAGTTTATTCTCACTCCCTCACCAATCGGCAGCAAGTGATCTCTGTGCAAAGTTCTCACCCCTCCTGTTCCAGTCTTTGGCTTCACCCATTACACAGGTAAATTCTCCAGCTTCTCCAGAACAAGGTAAGGTACTGAACCCCACTTATCTCTCAACTTCTGCTTCCCAGTTGTAGCCAAGTTTTTCACCAGCACACAGTCTCCTTTTCCAAGCTCACAGAACTTCACTCTCTGATCATAGAGTATTTTGTTCCTCTGCTCCGTTTTCTGTGCATTCTGCAGTGATAAGTCAAATGCATTTCTCAAATCCTCTTTCATTCTCTCTACATACTTCACATGCTTTTCTCCTCTTCTCCCATCTCCAGAATTTCCAAAACGCACATCAATTGGAAGGCGAGCCTCTCTCCCAAACATAAGATAGTAAGGAGAAAATCCAGTAACTTCACTCTTCGTGCAGTTATACGCATGCACCATCTGACTCACACTCTGACTCTATCTCTCCTTCTTAGAAGCATCCAAGGTCCCTAGCATGGATAACAATGTTCTGTTAAAACGTTCCAGCTGCGGGTCTCCCTGAGGATTATATGGTGATGTACGAGACTTTCTGATCCCCAGAATTCCAAGCAACTCCTTGATCAGTCGGCTTTCAAAGTCTCGACCCTGGTCAGAGTGTATCCTAGCAGGTAATCCGTAATGAACGAAAAACTTCTCCACTAGAATCTTTGCAACCGTCAGCACCTTCTGATCTCTTGCAGGATACGCTTGTGCATAACGTGAAAAATTATCAGTTTCTACAAGAACATTTGCTACTCCTCTAATGTCTGGCTCAATTGATAGAAAATCAATGCAAACAACATCCAATGGTCCTCTGCTTGAAATATGATTCAAGTATGCAGATCTTTGTGGCAATGTCTTCCTCACAATACACCTCCCACAATCCTTCACATATCTTTCCACTTCCATGGACATATGCGGCCAGTAGAATCTGTCCTTGCACAGCTCAGTCGTTCTCTCAATCCCTAGATGACCCAACTCATCATGTAGAGAATTCAAGACTTCCTTTCTGTACTTTTCAGGCAAAACCAACTGTACTTTCTCTCCTCCAAGAGAATTATGTGTCACTCTGTACAACAGATGATTACGAACAACCAAATTTTTCCCTTGTTTCCTCAAAGTCTCCCACACATCTGAACTCTTAGTTGTTTTCAGACACTTTCCAGACTCCACATCTCGCATCACTGGACCAATGACCAGATCTTCCCCTTGTGCCAATCTCAACTCCTGGTTAGTCAAGGAATCTCCCTCCTTAGAGTCCAAACGAATCGGGCAAACATACAGTGCTGGAACACTTTCTACTCCACCACCCAGTTGGTCTACCAGTCTGTCCTCCCCTTCTTCAGCCCAGTAAGTACTTTTTACACATCCACAAATGGCTTTAACCCCTGATCTAAGAATATCCATCCAGTTGGTAGCTTCACCTGTATCCGCAGGATAACGCGACAGTACATCAGCATCAACATTCTGACTTCCAGCCTTATACTGTAGGTTAAAATCATACATGGCTAAGGCACTCAACCATCTATGTCCAGTTGCATTAAGTTTTGCACTTGTTAGAACATATGTAAGGGGATTATTGTCAGTCCTTACTGTGAATTTTGTTCCATACAAGTAGTCGTGGAATTTGTCAACAACCGCCCATTTCAGCGCCAGGAACTCCAACTGATGAATGGGATATCGTTGTTCCGGCTCACTCAGTTTCCAACTTGCGAATGCAATTGGTCTCAACCCCTCAGGGTACTCTTGATTTAAGACTGCTCCCAGCCCTTTCAAGCTAGCATCCACATGCAGTACGTACGGCTTAGATGGATCAGCATACGCCAGTACAGGTGCATGAGTCAAACACTTGATAATAGAATGAAACGCGTCCGTGCATTCGTCAGTCCACCTCTCTCCAAAGGTTTCCTTCTCTTGGAAGTATTTCCCTTTCTTCTCTACCTTCTTTTTACCCCTCACAGGTGCATACCCTTTGGTCAATTCCGTTAAAGGCCTCACGATCTTGGAGTAATTCTTGACAAACCTGCGATTAAAATCCGCAAAATCCAAGAAACGATCTTAATGACTTCAAATCATGAGGTATCTTCCACTCCTTCACAGCCTTCACTTTCTCTGGATCTGGTGTTACGCCTTCAGCACTCACAATATGTCCCACATACTTGACAGATGGCTGACAGAATTTACACTTATCAACTGATAATTTCAGCCCAATCTCCTCCAATCTATCAAGCACTTTCATCAGTCTCTCTTCATGTTCCTCCAATGTTCTTCCGTTAACAATCAGATCATCTAAGTACACAATCACTTGTAGTAAGTGCATGTCTCCAACTGCCCTCTCCATCAATCGCTGAAACGTCGCAGGAGCTCCCGATATCCCCTGAGGCATATGCTCAAATTGGTAGAATCCGAGAGGACAAATGAACCCAGTCTTCTCTTTATCTTCAGAGGCCATTTCAATTTGATAGTAGCCACTCCTCAAATCCAACACTAAAAACCACCTATTTCCCGTCAGACAATCAAAAGCATCTTCTATTCTCGGCGTTGTATACTGATCAGGTATAGTTCTGGAGTTCAGAGTTCTATAATCAATGCACATCCTGATAGCACCATTCTTCTTTCGAGCTATGACTATGGGTGACGCATAAGGACTCCTCAATTCCTTAACTCCTGCAGCCAGCAGATCCTTCAGATGACGACACACATCATCTATGTCCGCTGTAGCAATCCTCCTTGACCTCTCTCGGAACGGTGTACTATCCATCAGCCTGATGATATGAGTTACATCCCTTCGCTTTCCCCACATCCCACTCGGATATGTAAAACACATTCCCACGCTCAGACAATTTCTTTCTCAATCTTCCTTCCTAATTACTTGGCATTGGAGAATTACCAAAGTTAAAGATATTCGGATCCAACTTCGTAACAGACCTCTGTTCTCTTTGCATCACAGTCACAGTATACGTATGAAACGCATTCGCCATCACAGTTCCTTCAGAAATAGCTACGTCCTTCCCAGTCTCATTACACACCAGCAACTTGAATTTATCCACATTCACATCAGATGAATGTAAGACAGACGAAGGAACAAACACTCCAGCAGGTAACTCGTCCCCTTGGAATTATAAGGTTCTATCTGCGTTCTGAGCAGTTTTGAGATATTGAGCTTCAAAGTTTTTGCATTACATATAGGAAAATTTATATGGGGAACAAGTTTCTTTCAAACATGAAAATAACAGGGACCCTAAATGTATTCTAAATGTACAATATCAAAACCCTCTCAAATTTGTAAATGTTTTTTTTTTAAATGGGTCAAATGCAGATAGAACCTTCTAATTCTAAAAAAACACTTTTCGCTTAGAATTATAAGGTTCTATCTGCCAAAACATTATTTGAACATGAAATATAAAATTAATGTTGTAAAAATATCTCAACATGTGTTAGAAAGTTAAATTTTATCCTTTCTATGACATTTATTTCATATTTTTTAGCACTTCCATGTATTTAGGACATTTCAAATTAAGCAAGGTAGGTCTAAATATTTTGTCCAGTGCAGAATCTTAATTTTCGTTACCAATTTGGTGGGTAATTAAACACATTATTGCAGAAATTGTTACTTTAATCTTTCTTTTGTTTAGACAGAAAGCAGCTACTGTAATACATCTGAGCAGGACTTTATTCCAGCTAAAGTGGGCCAGGTATAATGGCTTTCTCTCTAGACATCAGTATGGCTGAAATAACATGCTAACGTTTATTGTTGTAATTAAGACACCATCAATGAAATTGTTAACTATTTGACCTTTAAGGCTTAATATTGTAAAAATTAAGACATTTAAAAACTACAAGAAAATCGACATGCTTCAGCAAATTAATTCATAAAGTTTAATAATCATTGAAAAATGATTCACTGACTATATGATCACAAAAAAATGTCAGACTAATTTTTTAATCACACACACACACACCCCCTCTCTCACTTACACACACCCCCTCTCTCACTCACACACACACACACACACACACTGTCACACACACACAGTCACACACACACACACAGTCACACACACACACACAGTCACACACACACACACACACACCGTCACACACACACACACTCACACACACACACACACACACACAGTCACACACACACACACACACACACACACAAATGTTTTTTTTAAATATTCAATTTACTCACTGCATATTTGTATAATTCAAATAATAATAACTATAATAATAATACTTAATAATAACCTCATTGATAATTAATAATACAGTTTTTTACAATCACTTTGCTACTATTTTCAGAACCTTGATGTCATTTTTCAAAACTCTAGACACAAAACTCAAAACGGTTATCACTTGTAACACAGGTTGTCTAATGTTCAAAACATTGCATTGTGCATTCACATCTTTAAAGAAATCTTGCACTTGCACAATCATTGGTTCAAAAAACAAATTTACTGTGAAATACCATTGAAACACAACTATAGATCACCCACACACAAGCAACCGATAGTTTCACTCTGTCATTGTTCGTACAATCATTAACTATTGTAGAACAAAATAGGTGATACAGGTTTCATTATGGTACTACATGTACAGTAAATACCTCTGTTACTGTAAAGTACTGCAGTAGTAGAGAGAATACAGACAAAGTGGAATCATTGAACAAAGTTTGTAATATATTGATGCAAAACACTACAGTACAATCACAACATTGGTTTATTTTAATCAAAGCAAAAATACAGTAATTAGCTATGAAATAGAAAAGAAAAGACAGTACTGTAAACCATCAAATGCAACGAAATAGAAAAGAAAAGACAGTACTGTAAACCATCAAATGCAGTGTTCCTCAACTTGCTTGCACTGTAAGAAATAAAACAGCAGTGATTACTGTACTTCTACATTGTCATCAACTCTGTGTTGTGGATTTGGCCACAGGTTCTCATCTACATCACAATGGATGTTTTCATTAGCCAAACATCTTGGAAAAAACCTTCGGGCATGGCGAATCCAGGCCTGACACTGGTCTGCTGTGATGTCATTGCAGGCGTCATCCATGGCCTGGAGAAGAGTGACTTGTTCATGAGGGTGCCTATCATGAACCTTCCATCTCCATGCGGAGAAAAATTCCTCAATCGGGTTAAGGAAGGGGGAGTATGGGGGTAAATACAGGGTGGTAAATTGTGCATGGGCCTGAAACCATGCTTGCACCACATGAGCATGATGGAACCTGACATTGTCCCAGACAATGACATAGGTCACACCTTCAGCTCTACAAACCTGTTCGAGCTCATCAAGAAAGGTGACAAGGAGAGCTGCATTATATGGTCCAATATGAGGTCTGCGTCCCACCACACCATCTTCTGATATAGCCGCACACATGGTAATGTTGGCCCCACGTTGTCCAGGTACTTGGATGGTTGCCCGCTGGCCAATGAAATTCCGACCTCTCCTCCTTGTCTTGGCCAGATTAAAACCTGCCTCATCCAAATATATGAATTTGTGATGGTCGTCATCAGCATCCAGCTCCATCACCCTCTAAAAATACATTTTGGAAAGAGATTTAGAGATTACCGTACAATGTAGAATTTTTGGGAATGTTTTTACAACAGCCGTCTTGAAACTGAACTTACCTGAACATACTCAGTCCTCATTTGTTTCACTCTGTCTGCATTTCTTTCGAAAGGCACATGGTATAGTTGTTTTATAGATACCTGGTGCCTTTTCAGTATGCGTGCAATGGTCGGCAAACTTATGGATCCCACATTGTTGAACATGTCTTCATTGTCCAAGATATGCTGGCGAATTTCTGTAAGGCGAATATCATTTCTGGCCCGAACCAAATCGACCACAGCCTGCTCTTGCTGGTCAGTTAGAATTTTGCCTCTGCCTCCACTATTTGGCCTAGTCACAATTCTACAGGGAACATTAGAGTAAGAAGACACTTGGTCACATCACCTATTCTGTGATACACATTGGTATGCAGTCATTTGACAATTGAGAGTAGCATAATGTTTAGTGCATGCTGATAACTTACCGGTTCTCATTGCGGAAAGTTCTGATTATTGAGGCCACGGTTGACCTTCTCAGGTTTGGTTGTATCATTGTAGCCGCCTCAGTCATTGTCATGCCATGATTTATGACATGGTCTACAACTATTGCCCGAATTTCATTGGACACTCTATGCTGTTGCTGCCGCTGTCTTGGTCCGTGGCCTTGTCCTCTACCACGTTCCCCCACACCTCTCAAACGAGGCCCACGACCACCTCTCAGAAGGGGTGCCTGTCTTCTACCACGTTCCCCCACACCTCTCAAACGAGGCCCACGACCACCTCTCAGAAGGGGTGCCTGTCCTCTACCACGTTCCCCCACACCTCTCAAACGAGGCCCACGACCACCTCTCAGAAGGGCTGCCTGTCCCCTACCATTCCTTTGACCAACACGTCTTCCTCGTCTTCCTCCCACCACTGCTTGACCTCCATTGTGACCTGGATCACCTGCTGGCTCCATGTTACATATCACTATGCTCTTGCAATTGGATCCCAATCAACTCTTTATATACTCATTCCACAATGTGCCCTCAATCATCAGTAACGAGTTGGCAGAATTGGACAAGCAATTCCAAGGGCCTGCATCTCTACAGTGCAGTACTGTCAATACTTTAAATAGTCTGAAAAGGTGGTACAGTATTTGGGACCATAGACACAGTGTCTGATGAAGCATTACAGTATGATATAAAATATTAGGCTACATCCATGGATATTGTAGTCTAATTGGTTCATGCTCCACGCTAATTGGTGACAATGAATCTCGTTATCTTGAAACTTTCATGATTTACTGTAAACATGGAAGATTGTTTGTCTGTTTCCATACAACTATACATTAAGAGTAACGCAACAGTTACTTATCATTTTGAGCAGTTGTATCAATTGATAGTTAGATCAGTGTAAGGAAATGAATAGACATTCATTTGAAATGTAATGTGTGAATTGCCTTTTGAAATAGTAGTACTTTGATGTTAAGTTGTGTCATATTGAACAAGTGATTTTTGTTGAATGAACAAATGATCTAAGTTTTATGTGTATTGTATCCAAACAATTGAGAAAATGGTTAGAGTTTTGAAAAATGTGCATTTTGATAATTGGTTGTGAGTTTTGTGTCTAGAGTTGTGAAAAATGTTCTGTGAAAAATGTTCATCAAGGTTCTGAAAATAGTAACAAAGTGATTGTAAAAAACTGTAATAACCAATACACTATAAAGAAAATTGCCTAATTGAAGCCACTTCATAACACTACACAATTTAGTGAATATTTAATTTACTGTAAATGTATAGCATTATGCCTTTATGGGGTTTCTTTTTGTCTTCAAGGAAAAAGCTGGCGACATGACATATAAAGTTGATTCTGATTGGTCCTCTTCTGTGCATTCGAAGTGCTGATTGTCTCACGCAGATAGAACCTTATAGAGCCAAGTTACAGTTCGATTTTGTAGATAGAACCTTTTTGTTTTTTCAATAAAAAGTCCCACAATGTACACAACTTAAAAAAACACATCACATAATGTAAATAAGTTGTCACCGAATAAGAATATGTGAATAACTCAATTTTGACAAAAATGTCAGATAGAACCTTATAATTCCAAGGGGACGAACTGGTTCTCATCAATGGCTTCCACAATCAGAATATCTTCTCTAGTCTGTTTCTTCAGTTCCACTTTACACTCAGCATACTTTTCACCATTCTGAGGTATCTTTAGATTTCCAGGACCCATCCACTTTATACTCCTTTCCACACAGTCAGTTACTTCTTCCGTCCTCGGCAGCTTCTCCAACCCAGGTATGAAAACGGTCGACTGTATCCTCAAGGAATGTACAGTATCAGAAACTTCTGCCTCTTGTCCCAATGAAATTAGTCTTTGGAAGAAACTGGCATTCGTTCCGATGATAATGGGAACCTGTTTAGGACCCTTAGGTTCGGGACACACCAGCGCTAACACAGGCACTGTTTTCTTCACTCCTGTGAGCGACTCAGGAAATGACACATCCACCAGAATATATTCCTTGTATGGATAAGTACTAGCACTCAGTCCCCAAATTGACAATCCACTCAATGGTTGAATCAAAACATTTGATAAATGTTTCTTATGAAAATGCTCAAAGACAATGGTAACTTGCGACCCACTGTCAAGCAATGCACTACATGAACATCCATTCACTTCAACTGAAATGGTAGAAACTGGACCCACAAGACCTCTTGGCACACAATCCTTTTCACTGCCATCAGTAGTTCCCTTCTTTGAGAAACAATCTGAACCACCGGACCCAGTAGAATCATCCTTTGCTCTGCTCACTTCAGCTTTAGCTCTATGTTGGGATTTCACCAGCTTTTGAATCACCTTTCCGGTATTCTCTGTTGCTCTGCACTTAGTGGCAATATGTCCGTCTTCACCACAACGGTAACAGAAGAAATCCTCCTTAGGCTGCAACCTTCTCCCTGCATTTCTTAGAAAAGGCATTTCTCTGTAATTCAGCCTCTTTGGTTTAGTTTGCTCAGCCGTTGAGTTTATGGTCATCACTTCCAGACGTTTGTTCAACTTCTGAATCTGCATCTTCAACTCTTCCACCTCAGGGTCTCCACGAGTAGTCTCTCTTTTCTTCTCCTGCTTCTCTGCAGCAGCGCCAGTCCTCATGGAATCAGCAGGCACCTTAGATGAACCTTTTCTCATCTTCAATTTCAGCTCTTGAAGTTCAGCTCTAAGCTTATTCACCACATCAGAATCCACTTCAGAATTAATTCAATTCAATTCAAATTTATTTGTATAGCGCTTTTCACAATACACATCTTTTACAGCCACGACGCATGCGCGAGAACTTAGAAGATGACGCTCACGATCGTTTGATGGGAAAGTGTGAAAGGTAAACCATTCATTTTGAGGCATTGGTAAGGCACTTTTACGTTTTCTCGTTGGTTTCTCACAATTCGGACATCCAGGAAATGCACACTTTAGAACCATTTTAAACACTACATCGAGACCCATCTGCGTCATCTTCTCAGTTCTCGTGCATGCTTCGTGGCGCTCTCGTGAACTAACGTCAGAGGCCCACACAGAAGAAAATGAATAGTTGAATAAAGTAGTTACTTATTTTTTTATTTTTTTGTGCACAAAAAGTATTCTCGTCACTCTATAAACTTAAGGTTGAGCCACTGTAGTCACTTGGACTATTTTAACAATGTTTTTACTAACTTTCCTGGACTGGCAGATGAAAGTACCTAGAAGCCTATGAAGGAGTGAGACAGCTCTCAGATTTAATCAAACATATCTTAATTTGTGTTCCGAAGATGAACGAAAGTCTTACGGGGTTGGAACAACATGAGGGTGAGTAATTTTTGGGTGAACTAACCCTTTAAATGGCTCCAACACCCATGACATTATATTCAGAGTTTAAATGACTGAATCTGCAGCAGTCAGGTGCTACAGGTCATCGCTCTTTAAGTTATGTTCATTATTATTGTGATGTTATGTGCCCTGAGACATGAGGTAGTTAAACGCCGTCTCTCTCTTGTAATGCGTGGCTTCGGAGATGCTTTGAAGGGAGGGTGGGGTCTCATGCTTTCAAAGCTAACTTGCTTTTGCATACCCTACCTTTAAATCAGATTTACAAAAATGTGCAGCACATCTTATTTCTCTTTAAATAGTAGCTGGAATAATAGCATCTTTGTCTTTGTTTAGAAATTAAAGTATCTATATATACTATATATCTACAGAGCAAAACAATTGAAAACATGATGCTTTACTGAGAATCGTGCCATCTATTACAAAATCCATGGTCCATCACTCTCGGAATGTTACTATTAAAAGCAGGTTATTCATCAAAAGCAGGTTATTCTTTTACACATATCCTCAAACAATGTCAATTATTTCTGTGGAAATGCCACCTCAAGGCTGGTCTTGAATTTTAATCAGAGTCGCTGTGTGTATTTTCACTGTGCACCCAAGAAACCTTCTTAGAAAATCAAAGATGTCAATCCTTTACTTCACCCTTTACTTCTGAGATAGTCTAGTCTTTCAGCACAAGGACATGTTGTTACCACCTTGGCTATAAATGGTACAGGGTTATGGAACCTTATTTTATAAAAGTGTGATGTGAATTGCTGTTGTGAAGATGGACTTGGACAAGAATACACACACACACACACACATATATATATATATATATATTTGAATTTGAATTTATCATTTTAAAATATAATTTTTATATTATTATTATTATTATTATTATTATTATAACAAAAATAACTAGGCAACTAAATTAATAATTTGTACAGTAAGAATAAACCAAGCATAAAATGCACAAAAAAAATGCAACAGAAAAATGAGAGGTCTGAAACACGATCATGTGTAACTATTATTGTCCAACTATTGATTGTGTTTTAAAGTAGGCATAAAACAGAAATTATCATCTTTTCTTTGATTTTGTCCATTGGGAGTTGACTGGATCGTTGATTGCAGCAACACAGTGCCATTAGAAGTTATTAATTCATACAAGATGCAAAAGTGTACAAACTTGTACAAGCTATAATGCATGTGTTGGAATGAGGCTCAGTGCTGAAGTGCTACTCTTCCTAGCATGTTTATATTTGTTGAAAATATTGAAAAATTATTGAAAATAACATTTACCAAAATGCTATAATATGTCTTACAGAGTCCCAATAAATAACATTATTTGAATCAAATCTAGTTTCCTTTTTCTTTGGCTGTGACCTTGATGTGCTGTGAAAAACACAGAGTTGAAGGGATGCCAGTTATATTGAATGAATAAAAATGGCACAGAAATTCTTCTTGCACAAAGAGAATACAGCTAAAATCATTAAATTCCTCCAGAGGGTTGTGAGAAAAGGAAGAAAGTTGACCTGAGTATAGACTAAACTTTTACTTTACCCGTGTCTTTTTCTCATTAATAAAATGTCATGGAAAATAGAGCTTATATATGACATGCAATTTAGTTCATCTTTCAGAGCCCCCTGTCAGATTCTTATTGGGAGTGAAGAAATGGCATTGGCTGGTCTCAGAGCGATAATTGCAGCAAGCACAGGGGGAAAACAGACGTTATTTTCTTCCTGGAACAACAGCACGGCGACATAAAAAACCCCATCAAACCCAGCTTTGCTTGAATTCTTTTCAAGACAAGCAAGACTGCAACTCCCCTTCAAGCAATTCAGCATAAGAGCATAGCATGCTGGATCTGATCTCTCTCAATGGAAAGATGTGACAATGATCTGACACTAACTTTTACTGTGGTTTTCCTGTGATTAAGAATCCTCCAGCTAAAAAAAAAAGAGCATCAGATTAGGTATTAGTTAATCTAGCTGAGCTTTCATCAACAGTTCATTTTAAAATTACATGGACATATGTTCTGGAACAACAACAACCTTTATTTATAAAGCACATTTAACTCAATACAAATTGATCCAAAGTGCTGTACATAGTGCATAACAGGACTACACTATAAAAACAACAATTACAAGTTTCCAAAAGCTAAAGGATAAACATGTGTTTTTAGAGTAGATTTAAAAATGTCCAATGAAGGAGCAGACCTCACATGATAAGGGAAAGCATTCCAAAGCTTTGGCCTAGCCACAGAAAAGGCCCGATCACCCTTTAATTTGTAGCGACATCGTGACACATTTAAAAGCAAGTGATTTGAAGATCTAAGTGCCCTAGCAGGACAGTATGGCACAATAAGATCACAAATATACCTTGGTGCACAGCCACACAACGCCTTATAAACAAACATAAGGATCTTAAAATCAACTCTAAACTGAATGGGAAGCCAGTGAAGGGATGCCAAAACAGGAAAAATATGATCCCTCTTTCTAGACCAAGTCAAAAGTCTTGCAGCTGCATTTTAAACAATTTGTAATCGAGATAGTGTAGATTGAGGAAGACCACAATAAAGAGAGTTGCAATAGTCTAATCTTGATGTTACAAATGCATGAATTGCAACTTCTAAATCTTTGCTTGAAAGAAGATTCTTCAACTTTGCAATAGATCTTAAATGGAAAAAGCTTCCTCTAATAACAGCACTACACTTTGAAAGTGTAGCGGAACAGCGGAACACTTTGCTAATACTGTAAATGAAAAATTATAGAAAACTTACCAGCCTAAAAATGCATTTCCCCCCCTAAATGTGTACTATGTGAAATTAGTATAATTTAAAATTATGAGATACAAAGCAGATAACATCTTGATGGTGAGCAGTGACAAGATTAACTGCATGAGAAGTTGATTGCCTCAACAGCGACACAGAATGCGTTGATGCTGTAGGCCGGGGACGACTGACAAAATGAAAAACATGTCTTTATGTTTATGATGTCTTTAACAAACAGTCTTACTTCTAGAATTATTCCTCGTCGTGAGGCCTTCTAAGTACCAAGTTACGTAACAACAATGATGTACTAAAAAAGTTTTTGAAAATTTTAACGTACACAGCGACAACGTTGTTAAAGCAATCACAGTTCACACGGGGACCTATGCGCGTTCTGAAGACGTAATACACATGCGCATGACATCACCATTTTCACAGATTAGCATTTTTGTGGTTTACACAGAGTTGATAAAGGTATCGTTTTCAAAAATTATAATTTTCAGGCCCCTAAAACACCGTTGTCGTGTAAATGAATGGCCCATTTTTAGTTATAAAAGACACCAATGCCAAATCCACCTCCTAATTTTCTGGATTGGTTAATTTTTTTAAGAAGATTGTATGAATGAGAATGCTGAAAATTCTAAATTAGCTTAAATTTCTTCACAACAAAAGATATGAAATATAAACATAAAACAGTAATTTGTGATAAACTAAATCGCTAAATATAAATAAATACCACATAATTAAAATGGGTTTAAAAATCAGTATGGGAATATGTTAAAAGTCTCTTTTTCATATCATATCATATATTTCCATTTCATTTTCATATTGATCTGTTGACTAACCTCTTTAATTTGTATAGCAATTAACCAGAATTAATATACCTGACTTGCTGAAAATCAATTATTAAACATTTTCTTTCCTCATGACTTGCTTAATCATAATATAGCTATTTTCTAAAATGTAGCTTTCAGCAGAAATTAACAATCATGTAAAACAAATATGAGCAGCTATACCAGAGTGCACAATGAAATGTTTTGTCAGGTAAGCTGAAGATGTGCTACTGTATGTAGTGACATTTTTAAAGACAAAAATATTATATAATATGACTTAATTAGCAGTATATGCTATGGGTGTGGGTTACACCAGGAAAGCAATTATTAGAAATATCAGGAATAATAGACCGCACTTTAACAGCACAACAGCACTTTTTCATGTTTTACCATGTCTTGAGATCCTCATTGAGCTCTGTTTAATTTGTGAGGCACCCCTTCACAGACAGGGATGAATGACCAAAAGCAGATTCCAAAAAAAAAAAAATGGTTTAATCAACTGCCACCACTGAAATTGAAAACGTAGGTCTCATTTATCATGGCCCACTATAAACCTTGCAGCTTGATATCTTTCTTTTTCTGGTATTTTACAGTTTTTTTAATACCTATTTTGACTGCAAATAGAAGTCATACATTTTGTCAAGTAAAAGCAAGCTGACCAGTCTGCAGTATGTGGATGGTAAATGGCACCCTTCCAGCCTCAGTGTGATTGTGAAGAAATTCCCATTTCACTATTAGATTGATCGATGTGGCCTGATGCACTGATTGCAGCACAGAGTCTTTCTCAAATTCTAACCAGTTTTAGAGATTTACAAGACATGTTTATTTTCACTGTGTTCATATCGTAAGGCACATCTAAGATGCAAAATAGATCTTTGTAGGGCTTTCTGATGTAAAATAGTTTTTCTTGTAAATGTAACACTTTTGTGGATGTTCAGAGCTAGAGATGACTGATTTGCAGAAGGCTTCTTATTCTTTTCCATGAAAAGCATTGCACATGTGGGTTTATCATTTACTAAAAAAAATCACCCTGTAGTCATGTCTGGATGGTACTTGTTGTCATGGTTACCCATAAAGAGGACGCTTTTGACCTAACCATTTGAAACAGAATTTTTGTCCACAACAGTTTTGCGATTTTCTGTATCTGTATTTTTTCTATACATTTAGACATGTTACTTTATGTTGAAAGCCTAATTGTATTGTGATGTCATGATCATTGTGAACCAGTGTAGTATAGGATACAGTCTGAATTTGGTCCCTGTAACCATGACTACAATTCTGAGATCACTTCAGTCCAAGCCTTTGGGGTCTGTCAGATCGACGGCTGACGTCCTGCAGTCCCTCTTGCATGGTCACTGAAGTTCATGGTAAGGACAGCATGCTCCTGATTCTTCTTCATGATGATGCAATTCCAAAGGAATGATGGAGATCCAAAACAATGACAACAAAGAAACTGACAGAGAAGAACTGACTTTTGAAAGTTCTGGAAACCTTTGGGAGTTTTCTGAAAGGGAAATCAAGTTTGTTGTTTCTGAAAGAAAAATTCTGAAAGAGAATTTTGTTGGTATTACATCAGAAAGCTTACATTTGTTTTGATGAACAATTCCCGCATAATTGCTTTCAAGCTCTTTGAATGCATGACTGCAATTACTAGTGAAATAATTCCTATCGTTACCTGTTTATTCAAGCATTTGAGTGCTGAGATTACACTATACCACACAGAAATAGTATTTAGCCTATAGCCTTCATTTTCAATCTCTCATACTCAACGGGAATGTCTATCATCTCCGTCAAGGGCAAGTGATCAGGACGCTATTGAATCTGGTTAACTAGGTTTCATCCTTATGTCTTTTCTGTACCGGGTCACCTTCGAGACAACATTGTATCAGATGCACAACCTTTGCTGTATTCCTTAAATTTTCAGATTAAAAGCAGCAGGAGGCCACTGGTGTCTGACTCAGAGAGATGCTTATCCATTTTTGACTCTCTCTCTATAACTGAAGTGGAGGTAGACTCTTCCGGGTTTATTTTTGTGTATTTTATTTTTTTATTTTTTTTTACACTGGTGACCCTGTAAGTGAGAGATTACTATTTTGCACCTCAGGAGACTGATATCCTGCTGTTCAATACATCTGGTCAAAATGCCGGCGCTATCAGAACATCTTTTCAGATATAATGGAGCTATAAGCCTGCTCCAGGCTTATAGCTCCATTATATCTGAAAAGATGTTCTGGCCCTATATTTTTGGCCCTATACATTTTTTCACTATGTAACAGAATCAGCAAGCACAACTAGATCTAGGGCTCCCGTCAGGATGAAACGCCAATCCGATAAAAAATTTGTACGTATACAGCTAAACGCGTCTCCGTGTGGACAGGGCCTCTGTCTGGGTATTTAAAGAAATGCTGAAAAAGGCTTGGGGTGATTGTAGTCAGATCAGCCCATAATGCTGATTGTCCTCCAGACTCTCAACGTTCCCATTATCTCAGGGAACCGAGGTAACTGTAAGCCCCGCCCAATCGGCCAAACAACAGTTTCCGATAAGCGGGTTTCCCGCGCATTCGGGCCTTTTCAGTGTGGCAAAGTAGTTTTAATTCCAATTTAATTTTATCTGACTCCATTTTATCGCAACCTCGCATTAGGTAAGGTTTAGTTCAAATGAGCAGTAGTTCGCAAGATCCACTTATGATGGTGTTCACTTTATCTATTTCCAGCAAGTGCAAAATTAATGTTCATTGGGAAATTGTCTGTATCACTATGCTGGGAATTTCCTATGATTAGTGAGCTGCATGGTTTGCCTGAGCCAGTGGCGTTTCTTCATTGAATTACACCCTGGGCGAGACCACCTTCGAGCCACCTTGAGTCAGATTCACAGTTAAATATAATTTGCAACACTGAGATATAATTTTGGTGTCAGATCCACTGCGAGAAGCGAGAACTGTCTGGCTTGCCTGCGCTTTTTTCACTCCTCCTCTCACTGCAGCCGCCTACTCTCGACTACAATTCAGGCGAGGCAAGGCACATCTCAAACAAGCCTAATATCCGTGTTACCGGGACAGAGAAATTCACGTTTATTTGTCAGGAAACGTTTTGCTTTTGACAGCTCCTAGGCTTTCGCGAAAACAATAGATTATATGCTGCAGTCATGATCCCAGTCTGTGTTCCCCTAGTCTTGTGTTGGACTCTAATTTCGAAATATAATGATTTTCCTTTTGTTCCTATGTTTAGTTCCCTTTCAAGGGAACTCGAGCTGCGTTGTGACGCGGTGGGAACGCCCTGCGTGATTGCGTCGTGAAGCACGTGTATAATCAGTCCAATGGAAAGACGAGACGTCATAGATGACGTCATAGACCAGGAAGCTACAAAAGCACCCCTGAAAACAGACCGCGTCAGCTTCTGTGCCTTCAGCAAGCGCTCTGTGTGATCTGTCTCTGTCTATTTATTGTTGTTTGTCCACAAGCATATATATATTATATTAGACAGGAGTATAATAGCAAACAGCTTTGGATCGTGTGTTCGTCCCTGCCCTCACTTCATTACGAGTGGGGACACACGCGATTTATGTGTTGTTTGTTTGGGAGTGGGGCTGACAGTGTTCATTCATAAATTCCCGACGTGTAACATATGTGACGTGAAAGCCGATAAAGACGGTTCTGCAATTAAGATTCTGTGACTCGATCTCGGATCTCGCGTGTGCCGAGGCAGCGCGTAGATTACGGGTTTGCAATAAGAATCTATTGGCTCAGATCTCGGATTTGCCGAGGCAACGCATAGATTATGGGTCTGCATCTCTACAATAAGAATATATGGCTCAGATCGCGCGCTTGCCGAGGCAGTGCGTAGATTATGGGTCTGCATATTTGCAATAACAAGTGGCTCTTCTCACGTTTGCAGAGGCAACGTGTAGATAATGATCTGCAATGTGTAATATGCGCAGGGAACTGAGCAGATGGGATTTTCCCTTTCTCTCGTTCTCTTACGATTGTATGCAAACTAACTTGTATTTGTTTTTGTTTGAGATTATAATATGAGGTCTATATTAATACACTATATTCAGCCTTTCAACTAGACCGTTTCTACTTGTCTGGTTATTTGGCTGCATTTAATTTTTTAGAAAATTAAATATATACTCATCTAATCTTTGAGGAGTTAAATGTCTGTATTAATATACTAATCCGCTTTTTCATCCAGACTGTGTTTATTTGTCCGGTTAATATTTGGCTGCATTTAATTTTTGAGAAAATTAAATATACATTTTATCCTTGGAGTTAGATGTCTGTACTGATATACTACTCAGGCTTTCATCCAGACCGTGTTACTTGTCTGGTTGATATTTGGCTGTATTTAATTGAGAAAATTAAATATGTAGCTACTCATCTGATCTTTGAGGAGTCCTTTAATTCTGAGGAAATAAATGGTTAAGACAGAGCGTCGCCGCTCGGGCTCCCCCTCAATCTGGGGATCCTGGGTGGCGGTCGCAGTCCAAGCCTGCTAGGGGAAGACAAGATCTGAGGACTGTCATCACCAAGAGAGCTTGGACTAAGAAGTCCTGACGCCCAGTCCGTCAGACTCTCAGGGTGGTCCCCTCCAGGGAGGGACGGTTTCGAGAAATCGTTCCTCCTTGGCGCCCTCTGGGGGGCGATTCTCCGAGGAGAGTCGTAGAGCGATCTGTTCGGTTGTTCCCTGCCGTTTCGCCGCTTCAGGGAACCGAAATGATTGTTCAACCAAATCCAGAGGCCAGTCTCGAGAGACTAGTTCCCTTAGCAGAATTTCTGGCAGCGTGGAAACTTCTACCAAATTTCTCAATGGGTCCTGCATTTAATAGAAAAGGGTTACAGAATTCAGTTCGGTTCTCGTCTGCCCAGATTTCAAGGGGTCCTTCCCACAGTGGTGGACTCCCAGCAGGCTTTGGTTATGGAGCAGGAAGTACTGACACTTCTGCAAAAAGGGGCTATAGAAAGGGTTTCTCCTCCCAACAGAGAGTCAGGGTTTTACAGCCGTTACTTCATTGTCCCAAAGAAGTATGGAGGGCTGCGTCCTATTCTAGATCTGTGCTATTTAAACAGCAGAGTTCAGAAACTCAAGTTCAGAATGCTTACACTCAAACAGATTGTATCACAGATTCAGTCCGAGGACTGGTTTGTCACAATAGACTTGAAGGACGTGTACTTCCATGTAACCATCCATCCTCATCACAGGAAGTTCCTGAGGTTCGCTTTAGGGGGCGAAGCATACCAGTATCGGGTTCTTCCCTTCGGCCTAGGTTTATCACCCCGCACCTTTACAAAATGCGTGGATGCAGCTCTGGCTCCTCTGAGACTCCAGGGCATTCGCGTATTAAATTATATCAACGATTGGTTGATTTTAGCTCAGTCCGAGCTTTTGGCAGTTCAACATCGAGATGTCACGCGGCAATGCCTATGTGCTTTGGTCATGTGGAAGAAACCTTGGTTCCTCGCCCAGGGCCCAGTGCTGGGGGCTTCTTGTCGACGCGTCACGTTATCGACGGATGCTTCCCTCACGGGATGGGGGGTGATCATGAGTGGCCGCTCGGCGAAAGGTCTTTGCAGGACCATCAATGTTTCTGGCACATAAATCGTCTGTAAATGATGGCGGTATTTCGAGCTCTCAAATATTTCCTGCCAGACCTGAGAGGCCACCATGTGCTTGTCCGCTCGGACAACACATCGGTGGTCTCCTATATCAACCATCAGGGGGGTCTGAGGTCACGTCACCTATGCAAGCAGGCCCATCAGATCCTCCTATGGGCCCAAGGGAAATTGCTGTCACTCAGGGCAGTATATATTCCGGGGCATCTGAATTTGGGAGCGGATATCCTGTCGAGACAGGGGCTGAGGCCCGGGGAGTGGAGACTTCACCCCGAGGTGGTGGAGCTCCTTTGGGAGAAATTTGGTCAAGCTCAAGTCGAACTTTTCGCATCATCAGATACAACCCATTGTCCCATGTGGTTCTCCCTTATGCACCCAGCTCCTCTCGGACTGGATGCGATGGTGCAGGTGTGGCCGAGGCTGCACCTGTACGCATTCCCCCCGATATCCATGCTTCCGGGTGTTCTGGAGAGGGTTCGCCGGGAAGGGGCCTGTCTATTATTAGTAGCTCCTTACTGGCCAGCCCGAGTATGGTTCTCGGACCTAGTGTCCCTTCTAGATGGCTCTCCTCTGGAGATTCTGGTCAGGAGGGACCTGTTGTCCCAAGCAAGGGGCACGATATTTCACCCTCATCCGGAGTTGTGGAAACTGTGGGCCTGGCCTCTGAGGGGGCCCGGCTCATAGAATTCGGTTTCTCGACTGAGGTCGTTGAGACCATTCTCCAATCCAGAGCGCCTTCCACGAGAAATCTATATGCATTGAAATGGAAATTATTCTCTACCTGGTGTGGTTGACGTCACTTAGATCCTGTTAACTGCCCTGTTGGTACAGTTCTTGATTTCTTGCAAGACTGTTTTTCTGCAGGATTATCTCCTTCTACTTTAAAGGTATATGTGGCGGCTATATCGGCCTACCACACCCCTCTGAGGGGCACTTCTCTTGGGAGAGATCCTCTTATTATTCATTTTCTCTGTGGTACATTGAGGTTGAGACCTTCAATGCACTCTGGAGCACCGCCTTGGGATTTGGCCATTGTACTTGAGGGTCTGGCCTTGGCTCCCTTCGAGAATATTGAAGAGGTTTCAGAAAAGTTCCCCACTCTAAAAACGTATTTCTTCTCGCTATTTCTTCTATCAAGAGAATTGGAGATTTCCAAGCCCTGTCGGTTGCTCCTTCATGCTTGGAATTTGCACGTGGTATGGTGAAGGCATTTATTTACCCTAGGCCGGGTTACATCCCTAAGGTCCCTGCTAATGTTTTGGGCCCAACAGTGTTGCAGGCCTTTTATCCTCCACCTTTTAATACCCCAGATCAGGAAAAACTTAATCTGTTGTGTCCCGTTCGGACATTGGATGCTTACGTTCACAGAGCTGTCCTGTGGCGTAAATCTGAGCAGTCATTTGTCTGCTTCGGGTCACCTAAGAAAGTTTGCCCTGCATCTAAACAGGTAATGAGCAAGTGGGTAGTTGAGGCTATCTCACTTGCTTATGAAGCAGCCCATTCTACAAGGAGTATGGCTGCCTCTGAGGCTTTAAAGGTCCCGTTCTTCGCGATTCCATTTTTCAAACTTTAGTTAGTGTGTAATGTTGCTGTTAGAGCATAAATAATACCTGTAAAATTATAAAGCTCAAAGTTCAATGCCTAGCGAGATATTTTATTTAACAGAAGTCCCCTTTCAAAGCCTACAGCGAACGTCTGGTTTGGACTACATCCCTCTACTTCCTTTTTTAATGACGTAATTAGAACAGTTTTTTGACTAATCTCCGCCCACAGGAATACACAAAAAAGGGGGCATGGTCTTGTTGAGCTCCCACGGAGAAGAGGAAGAGTATCGTTTGTAGAGTGTGTTTGTCGCCATGTCTTCGAGACGCTGTTATTTTCATGCCGGAGTCAATTCACCTTTGTTTGGCCTTCCAAGGGACGCTGTGCTTAGAGAGCAATGGTTACAATTTATGTTTAACTCGGTTCCCAAAAAACATAATCCTCATTTAAAACTATGTGCAGCACATTTTGCCGAGGACAGCTTCCTCAATCTCAATCAGTTTAATGCCGGATTTGCACAAAGATTGTTCTTGAAAGATGGAGCAGTTCCTTCTTTGTCTGGAGAAGGCGTTGTTTATGGACCACAACCGGTAAGGGTATTTTATTATTTAAGTTGGTGCGTTTAACCGTTTCTGTAACTCATTACACAAAGTGCAACGCTGTTTAGCTTTGTTAACTAGATGGGAATTGAAACTAATCCAACAAACCTTTTAAATAAGTGTAGTAATTCAATCAGACACCATCGATTGTTGGTGTTTGTAATGATCAGTTTAAATTATTTGTTGATTATATCTAATGTGTACTGTTTAACCACATGCTCGTTTAGCTGCAGCAACGTGAATCATTGTTCTATGTTTATGTAACGTTACTTACTGTAGTAAAGCCATGTTTGTTTACTATTTATTGCGAAGCTATTATGCTACACTAGTCATATGTACGAAATTGTAACTGTGCTAAACAGAGGCGTGACCTTTCCGGGCAACGTGCCATAAGCTGCTGTCGAATCACAACACAGGAACCGCTGGCACAATCAGAACTCGTTACGCATTTCTGAAGGAGGGACTTCATTGAACAAGGAAGTCATCGGTCCATTTTTTCGACAGTGAAAACAGCGGTATACAGATAAGTAAATTGTGTGAAAAATACTGTGTTTTTTTACACGCGAAACATGAACATGTTATATTGCACACTGTAAACACAATCAAAGCTTGAAGACACAAAAAACATGAAGAACGGGACCTTTAATTTCGGGTGTTTCCCTTCAGGATATTTGTAATGCGGCAGGCTAGTCCTCACCACATACTACATTTGTCAGATTTTATGACTTATGACTTAGACCTCTCCACTCCTGGGGATAGGTTGCTTGCTTCTTAGTGTGCACAAAGACTTCACACAGAACGGGCATTTCTCATTATGGCGTAGTGGGTATGGGGTTCCCACCGCGTCTCAACGCAGCTCGAGTTCCCTTGAAAGGGAACGTCTCAGGTTACGTATGTAACCCTGGTTCCCTGAGAGGGAACGAGACGCTGCGTTCTCCTGCCATACTTCCTGCATCCCCTGATCGACTTGCTTCAGGCTTTCCAGAAGCTGACGCGGTCTGTTTTCAAGGGTGCTTTATAGCTTCCTGGTCTCTGACGTCATCTATAAACGTCTCGTCTTTCCATTGGACTGATTATACACGTGCTTCACGACGCAATCACGCAGGGCGTTCCCACCGCGTCTCAACACAGCGTCTCGTTCCCTCTCAGGGAATAGTAGCACAATAATTCTGACTAAAATATACATATTGCTAAAATATTTGTTGTTGGAGACAATAAATGTGCCATATGTGGAATTTTAAACCTACAAGTATATTTGTATGAAAGTGTCCATTATAATGGGGTAATCAAATGCAGGCAAATATAATTAGTTTGTGCTTTTGTTTTTATTTTCATTTTTAGTTTAGCCTTTAGTCATTTTAAAAACAAAAGCATTATTTTTGTTTTTAGATTGTAATGTTACAATGTTAGAATGTAATGTGATTTTAACCACCCTTTTTGCACATAATATATTGCATAGCCTACATTACATTCACTATAGAGGGTTTTCACTACACCTCATCAATCCGGAAGTCGGCCATTTTGGAGGCACTGAACGTAAACAATGCCACTGAACTGAATGGACTTGCATATTTGGCTGATTGTTGCTGATGAAAAATGGGTAACACTTTAGAATACTGTATCTTACTTACTGCATAACTAATAAGGAATTATTGAAGAACTAGTAGGTAATTCTTCATTAACTACTTCTTCACTACTGTTAACTACTAAGGAAGATGTGTTAACTAATCAGTATGTAATAGAATTTTATGATTGTGTTAAGTTACAGTTAATTAATCAATAACTAATGTATTCTGTCATACCTCCTGAAGAACTACCATTAATTATCTATTAATTAAGGTTCAAGAAAAATAACTATGAAGTAACTACTAATAAACAGTCATACACAGTAGTCAATAATCCAGTTTTTTTTTTTAGCATTGTAGTGGTGGAAGTACACAACTCAAGTGCTTGAGTAAAAGTACAGATATACCACAATAAAATATTACTCCAGTAAAATTATAATTAGGCCATTTTCAAAATTACCTTAATTTTTAAAGTACTTAAAAAGTAAAAAGCATATTGTTATACTTAGTTCTTATACATTTTAAACTTATTTTGCACCATTCAAGTTCCGGCAATATCACAGTAGCATACATTTTACAGTGATTTGGTGATCCTCTTCTGGAGAGTTCTCAGCTCCGCCGATTTGGTGCATTTCTTCTGCGAAATACAGGATTGTGTACGTTTTATTTAATCTATTAAATCTTACTGTGCTGTAAATTATTTTATTTTATGCAAGGCAACATACAAGGACATGAGGTCAGTTAGCCTACCTAGCTGAGTTGGTCTTTTTTGCGTGATGGAAACGCATGATCCCTTGCATAAAACACATTGTTTTATTCATAAAGATAGTAAATCTATTTACATCAGATGTTAAAATATGTTTTTAGAGCTGTTTGTTAAACGAGTTTAAATGTAGGCAGTGTACATGTTAAAACAAAATATCATCTGAAATAAAGGAAGACATGTAGCTTAAACGAGTCGTCGTGTATTTTACAAAGGTTATGGATGATTACGTTAATAGTGTTTTTTTTTTTACAGTAAGTTTTATTTGAGTAAGAAGTATGTGGTAATTCTTTATTAGTTACTAATGGGTTCCCTATATTTTCACTTTAGAATACTGTTTCAGGTTATAAGTAATTCCTGAAGAATTATCTAATAATTTTTTAATAATTACTAAGTTCCCTAATTTTTCACTTTAGAATACTGTTTCAGGTTATAAGTAGCCTAATTCCTGGATAGTTATTTGATAATTATTTATTAATTACTAATGGGTTCCCTATTTTTTCACTTTAGAATACTGTTCCAGGTTCTAAGTAATTCCTGAAGTATTATCTAGTAATTCTTTATTAATTACTATTAAGTTCCCTATATTTTCACTTTAGAATACTGTTTCAGGTTATAAGTAGCCTAATTCCTGGTTAATTATTTGATAATTATTTATTAATTACTAATGGCTTCCCTGTATTTTCACTTTAGAATACTGTTCCAGGTTATAAATAATTCTTGAAGAATTATCTAATAATTCTTTATTAATTACTAAAGTGTTCCCTATATTTTCAGTTCCCCTCAGTTGTTGCCTAAAATACATGAATTTATTCAATGGCATTCTATGCTGAGGAAAACAGACATAAAATATAAAATTAATCTGAGGTTAGTTTTGTATGACTGTTCATTAGTTACTTCTTAGTTATTTTTCTTGAACCTTAATAAATAGATAATTAATGGTAGTTCTTCAGGAGGTATGACAGAATTAATTAGTTATTGATTAACTAACTGTAACTTAACACAATCATAAAATTCTATTACATACTGATTAGTTAACACATCTTCCTTAGTAGTTCACAGTAGTGAAGAAGTAGTTAATGAATAATTACCTACTAGTTCTTCAATAATTCCTTATTAGTTATGCAGTAAGTAAGATACAGTATTCTAAAGTGTTACCGAAAAATGGTCGTGTTTTGCATTATAGCATTATCCATCATAACCAAGCTGGGTTTATTCCTAATAGGGATCTTAGAACTAATGTTAGAACATGTATGTCCTTAACACAATATGCAAAAAAACATAATATAGATTTGACTTTGATGGCGGTCGATGCCGAAAAAGCATTTGACAGCCTTGAATGGTCATATTTGTATAAAGTGCTTGAAACATTTGAATTCCCAGTAGAATGTATTAATATGGTAGAAACTGTGTATAGACCCCCCAAAGCACAAGTCTATACCAATGGCGTCCTATCTGAGGCATTTTCATTAAGCCGTGGTACTGCTCAAGGCTGTCCATTATCTCCTGCGCTGTTCGCTATGGCTATTGAACCCTTGGCTGAGAAAATAAGACAGACAGATAACATAACTGGTATCACTATAATAGGCAAAAACGAATATAAATTAAGTTTGTTTGCTGACGATTTGTTGTTGTATCTAAGTGATGTTGACATTTCAATCCCGAGTGTAATCAATATAATGAGTAAATTCTCAAAAATTTCAGGTTATAAAATTAACAGTGGTAAAACTGAAATTTTGACTTTTGCCCAAAAACAAATAAACCCAGAAGTATTTAAAAAATTTCAAGTACAAAGTAGTAAAATTAAATATTTAGGTTGCTATATCAGTGCAAACAAAAAACAATTGTATAAGAGTAATTTTTTAACACTGAAAAAAAATCTAAAACAATCTCAATAACTACAGTGTTCTCAAGTTGAATCTAATCGGTAGAATAAATCTGGTAAAGATGATGTGGCTCCCTAAGTTTATTTATTTGTTTCAGTGTATCCCGCTGACACCACCAAAAACCTTTTTCAAGGAAATAAATTCCATAATTACGTCTTTTATTTGGGCTGGAAAAACTCCAAGAATAAAAAGGAATCTATTGTTTTGTTCCAAATGAGAAGGAGGGTTAAACCTCCCTAATATGGAATTGTATCAGATAGCAGCCCAAATGTATTGATCGTATTATTAATAATACTAATGAAGACCCATGGCTGGTTATCGAAAATCAATTACAACCAAATAGTTTATTATGCTTGTTCTCCAAGAAAAAAGTAAAGATTGATAACTTTGTTGTCAACAGTACATTAAATATGTGGAAAAAACCAAGCAGATTTTGGGGATGGAGATTGGTACCCCAACACATATTAAGATTTGGAACAATCCATCTGTTAAAATTCAAGGTACTAAATTAATGTGGAAAACTTGGATGAATGGAGGTATTGAAACATTATCAGATATTATTAGTTCAAATAAAACATCCCCATTTAATACATTGAAAGATAAATTTAAATTAAAAGATTCAGAGATATTTAAATATATGCAGTTAAAAAATTGGGTCAATGAGAACTGTGATATAATGAATGATGTTCCGGAAAAAATAAAGACCCTTTTGGAACAAAGTAAGGAAAAGAAAAAATGTATAAGTGTTATGTATAATTATCTCAATAATGTCATAATCAATTGTAATTTGCTAAGTAAAATATATGAAGGCTGGGACAGAGATATAAAGGACTTCAATGCCAAAACAAAATGGAAGGAGTGTTTAAATCTAACAAACAAAGCCACAACTAACGAAAATCTTATATTGATTCAATATAAATTAATGACCAGAATTTATTATAGTAGAGACAAAATTCATAAGTTTGATGCATCTTACCCCACCTGCCTAAAGTGCGGTAGTGACTCTCTCACTCATTCATTTTGGTACTGTGAAAAAATAAAGAAAACTTGGTTTGAAATTGAGAGATGGCTCTCTAATATTTGTAAGCAGAAATTTGTAATCACACCAGAAGCCTGCTTACTCAAAAATGTAACAAAAATGAAATATCCTATGGGATGGCAATTAGTATGTTCTTCATTAGTCTATAAGAAGTTGTTGTTACAAAATTGGAAAAACACAGATACCCCAGGGTTGGATAAATGGAAAAACGTAATGAAATATTACCTAAATATAGAGAAAACTCTGTCAGTTGTAACGGTGGCTGCCCGAAATCAAATTTGGGTTTTCAATAAATGTAAATTTAAATTGTTCGGGCGCCAGACAAGTAAAAAAAAAAAAATAAAAAAATAATAATAATAATAATAATAATAATAAATATATATATATATATATATATATATATATATATATATATATATATATATATGAATGAATTTCAGTTTCCGCCGGAAATAGCTCAAACCACTGTTACACACAATAACGGAGAAATTAATAAATTAAATGACACATTCAAAGATTGAAGGGCTTGTCAAAAAAAAATATTTATGAAAACAGTTTAAATAAAAAAAAACTTTTGTTCACCAGCTTCACATGACACAGGACAGCAGAATGAAAATAACCACCAAGGAAATTTCTGCTCAAACTCAGTTCATGTCCCAACAATCAAAAAAACAGAGTCTTGGATTGAGTCGCCAGTTTCTTAAAATTAGTTTTTCTTTTGTTTTTCGGGTTCAAGTTCAATCAAAAAACAATAAAGATGAAAAATAACAAAGAAAAAATAAACAATCAGAACGAACGTCTGATGAGTGGGTGTGTGCGTCTGAGCGGATGTGTGTGTGTGTGTGTTGACCGCGTCACGCGGTTCGCGTGGAGCAGAAGCGGCCGCACATTCAGGGCCGGGAAAAGAGTTTGGAGACTTGGCGTGGGGTTTAAAAGATGATAGACATCAAGCCCAATACCTGAGGCAGGCGAACCAGGCTGGATTGTGTTGCACCAGGCAAGGGAACCATGTAGAGCTCAACTTCTCCGTCACTTTGGCAATCGCACCCAGTCAGCGCATGCACAGATTCCAGCAAAGAATAGCAACGACTCCTTCAGGTAGCTTGTGTCGCACTCCGATAACCTACACGATTGTTTGTGGTTGTTTTTTATGTTCCCCCTCTTCCGTTTCTAGCCCTCTTTTATATTAAATTTCCTGATTGGTTTCCGCCCATTTAGGAAATTTGAAAAGGTGGTAGCTATGGATTTCTTTCATATCGCAACACAGTGCACACAAATAAACAAAAACAGTTGAACTCTGTGTGGAAACCAATATATGACGCTCTGTAATTAGGCCAACGCTAGTTCTGCTTAACTCGTTTTGTATCTTATTTTATTTGTTTGTAAACCTAGCATGGCAATGTTAAATTATTTCCTTTTTTTTTATTTCTCTCAACATTCCACTCAAGGAGCACCACCAGTGTAATTTATGTGTGTGTGTATGTGGGCATGCATGCATGAATGAGACATCATTATTATGACTATTATTACTTTGGTTGGGTTTTTTTTTTTGGTTATTATTTTTTTTTGTTAGTGAGACCAGTGCCGGCGGTATGGGGCAATGCCCCCCCAAATGTCTTTTATGCCCCCCAAATTGAATTATGATATAATTTACAAAAAAATATCAGAGTTTAATTTAATTCACATTTCAGTGAGAAATAATAAAAATCGTCCCCTTGGAATTATAAGGTTCTATCTGCGTTCTGAGCAGTTTTGAGATATTGAGCTTCAAAGTTTTTGCATTACATATAGGAAAATTTATATGGGGAACAAGTTTCTTTCAAACATGAAAATAACAGGGACCCTAAATGTATTCTAAATATACAATATCAAAATCCTCTCAAATTTTTAAATGTCTTTTTTTGAAATGGGTCAAATGCAGATAGAACCTTCTAATTCTAAAAAAAACACTTTTCGCTTAGAATTATAAGGTTCTATCTGCCAAAACATTATTTGAACATGAAATATAAAATTAATGTTGTAACAATATCTCAACATGTGTTAGAAAGTTAAATTGTATCCTTTCTATGACATTTATTTCATATTTTTTTAGCACTTCCATGTATTTAGGACATTTCAAATTAAGCAAGGTAGGTCTAAATATTTTGTCCAGTGCAGAATCTTAATTTTCGTTACCAATTTGGTGGGTAATTAAACACATTATTGCAGAAATTGTTACTTTAATCTTTCTTTTGTTTAGACAGAAAGCAGCTACTGTAATACATCTGAGCAGGACTTTATTCCAGCTAAAGTGGGCCAGGTATAATGGCTTTCTCTCTAGACATCAGTATGGCTGAAATAACATGCTAACGTTTATTGTTGTAATTAAGACTCCATCAATGAAATTAACTATTTGACCTTTAAGGCTTAATAATGTAAAAATTAAGACATTTTAAGACTTTAAAAACTACAAGAAAATCGACATGCTTCAGCAAATTAATTCATAAAGTTTAATAATCATTGAAAAATTATTCACTGACTATATGATCACAAAAAATGTCAGACTAATTTTTTAATCACACACACACCCCCTCTCTCACTCTCACACACACACACACACACACACACACACACACACACACACACACACACACACACACACACTGTCACACACTTTCACACACACACACACACACACACACACACACACACACACACACACACACACACACACACACACACACAGGTTTGTTTTGCTATCCTTGTGAGGACATTCCATTGGCGTAATGGATTTTATACTGGACAAACTGTATATTCTATCCCCCTACACTGCCCCTATCCATAAACCTACCCGTCACAGGAGACATTCTGCATTTTTACATTTTTAATAAAACACTGCTTAGTATGTTTTTAAAGCCATTTGAAATATGAGGACGTATGAAATGTCCTCATAAATCACGTTCAAATTCTAATACCAGTGTAATACCCATGTCATTATACACATTTGTGTCCTCACAAATCACAAAAACACGCACACACACACACAAACACACACTTTCACACACACTTTCACACACACACACACACACACACACACACACACACACACACACACACACACACACACACACACTTTCACACACACACACACACACACACACACACACTTTCACACACACTTTCACACACACACACACACACACACACACACACACACACACACACACACACACACACACACACACTTTCACACACACACACACACACACACACACACACACACACACTTTCACACACACTTTCACACACACACACACACACACACACACACACACACACACACACACACACACACACACACACACACACACACACACAGTCACACACTTTCACACACACACACACACACACACACACACACACACACACACACACACTTTCACACACACACACACACACACACACACTGTCACACACTTTCACACACACACACACACACACACACACACACACACACACACACACACACACACACACACTTTCACACACATACACACACACACACACACACACACACACACACTTTCACACATTAGCGCACACACACACAAATGTTTTTTTTTAAATATTCAATTTACTCACTGCATATTTGTATAATTCAAATAATAATAACTATAATAATAATAGTTATTAATAATAACCTCATTGATAATTAATAATAATAACCAATACACTATAAAGAAAATGGCCAAATTGAAGCCACTTCATAACACTACACAATTTAGTGAATATTTAATTTACTGTAAATGTATAGCATTATGCCTTTATGGGGTTTATTTTTGTCTTCAAGGAAAAAGCTGGCGACATGACATATAAAGTTGATTCTGATTGGTCCTCTTCTGTGCATTCGAAGTGCTGATTGGCTCACGCAGATAGAACCTTATAGAGCCAAGTTAGAGTTCGATTTTGTAGATAGAACCTTTTTGTTTTTTTCAATAAAAAGTCCCACAATGTACACAACTTAAAAAAACACATCACATAATGTAAATAAGTTGTCACCGAATAAGAATATGTGAATAACTCAATTTTGACAAAAATGTCAGATAGAACCTTATAATTCCAAGGGGACGAAATATATGTCTACAAACTGCTCATTAGCTGAAAATGTAATAAAGCCAACATAACACCACAGTGTGGCGCTGTGAGGAAACCCCCCTGCCGCACCCCCAATCAGGCACGTTAATATATGAATGAAATGATTTTCAGTTGGCGCTGCATTCAAAACTCTCCAAAAATGGACATTAGGAAATGGTTCAAAACCACAGTTTCTCATTCAAGTTCCACGCCGATTAACGATTCTGCTGACCCCATACAGCAAGACAACGACAGCCCGGCTAACATTTGTGACTCCGACTCCGTGGCCGGCGTGGCCGCTAACATTGCAGCTTCCCATGCTAGCACCTGTAGCTCCAGCTCCACTACATTTGGACCAGGCCCTCCTACACCTCAAGGTCCACCTGAGGATCTCGGTGATGAAAAGCCCAACCAGGTGAAACTAGACAAGTATCCAAGCCGCCTTTATAATGGGAAAAAACGCTCATTTGTGAGTACATGGTACCATGGGAGAGACTGGCTGGAATACTCTGTGAACACAGACAGCGCTTTCTGTTTTCCTTGTAGGAAATTTCGGTCAGCGACAGCATATACCAATGTTGATTGAGTTTTTATCACAAAGGGATATTGCAACTGGAAGCATGCAAATGAATCCAACAAAGGCTTCCATAAACATGCCACTTCCAAAGAGCACCTGACATGCGTTGCCGCTTGGAGGGAACGAGGGAAACGCACAGAGACGGACACAGAGATTTCCAAATTGATTAACACAGAGCAGCTTTCAAGGAACCGATACTACGTGTCTGCCATTATTGACATTTTGGAGTTTCTGGCAACAAATCAACTACCTTTGAGAGGTAAGCTAGATGCATTTGATAGTATGTCAGAGGGGGGGAGTGGACTGTTCCTTTCTCTATTTGAATACGCCCTCCGAAAAGACCAGCAGCTGGCTAAAGTCGTGAAAAAATACCTCGCAACGCAACATACACAAGTCACGAAATACAAAACGAACTACTTGAGGCAATGAGCAGTGTCATAACAGATGCTATTGTACGTGACATAGGCTCCCAGTGGTTCACGATCAAAGTTGACGGGACTCGTGACATCACTGGGTGTGAGAACATTTCAATAGTCATTCGGTTCATATCAGAGGACAGTTGTAAGGTGACAGAACGTCTGCTTACCATGGCCACTGCAGAAGCTGGGGACGCAGGGACACTCACTGACACCATATTACAAGAACTTCAAAAAGCGGGGCTCAGCAGTGCAAAGATATTGAGTCAGTGCTATGACGGTGCATCCCTCATGTCTGGGAAACACGGAGGAGTCCAAAAACTGCTACAGGATAGACTTGGCAGAGAAATCCCTTACATCCACTGCTTTAACCACCAGCTGCACCTTGTGGTCGTTCATGCTCTGTCGGCTGAAGAAGCAATTGGTGACTTCTTTAATGTGTGTGGCATGCTTTATAATTTCCTGAGAAAGCCCACCGTTTCCACTCACTATGAAGGTGATACCCTGAAGCGCCTCCTTGACCAACGCTGGACAGGCCATCTAGCAACAGTCTCTGTGATCCTTAAAAACTTGGAGGATATCATTGCGGTACTGTCAAAGACGATCAGCTCTCAGGCCTTTGGATCAGAAGTGAGAGTGCTGGCAACTGGCCTTTTACACCAAATAAAGGAGCACAGCTTTGTGTTCATTGGACATAGTGTGCACAAGAAATTACTGATTCTGGACTCGCCTAACAAACAGCTACAGGCGAAGGAAATGGACCTACTGAATGCAGTGAAACTCGTGCAGAGTGCGATAGACTGTGTTTGTGATCTGAGATGCGACGATGCATTTACCGAGCTCTGGAGTACTGCTACCAACAACAACGAGCCCAAACAACCCAGCAAAAGGAGACGTGTTATGAACAGGAACCTGGAGGAGTACGTTCTTGAGGAGAGTGTGTGACAAAACGACACAAATAACGACAAGTCAGAGCTGAAGAGACTTTTTTTCAGTGCGATTGATGCCGTACTTGGAGAAATGGATGTGCGTTTCAGCGAGTGCAATGGGAAGCTGATATGTGCATTGGAAGCTCTTGACCCAGAAAATAAAAGTTTTCTGGATGTGAAAAAACTCAAACACATTATGGATTTAGTAGGAGTGGAGATAGTGGAGTCGGAGCTCTGCGTCGCACGTCGATTTCTCCAGTCCCAAATGGAAGACGACTCAGAGGAGAAATGGACAGTTCAGAGACTGTTTTCCAAACATTACAAAACGCTTAAGGCGATGCCCACTGTGTTGACGGCACTCCAACTGGCTTTGGTATTTGGTGCTTCTACCGCGAGCTGCGAAAATTCGTTCTCCACGCTCAAAAATGTGTTTTCAGAACACAGAAGCAGCATGCTTCACACAAGAAAGGCCAGACTAGTTCAACTTGCATTCGAGAAGGACTTGACAAAAAACTGTTGTGGTGCATGGAAGGACGCTGTTCTCAGGAAGTTCCAATCAGCTCACAAGCGGCGATTTCAGCTTTTCTAACTGTAAGTTAAATTTAAAGTTTCATGCTGGCCGGTTGTTAGTAGTGTTGGGCGATATGCTCCATTTTCATATCGTCCTATCGTCAGCCTGTGAGATCGGCGATACACGATATTATCGTGAGGGGGCGGGGCTTACTTATTTGATTATTAACTTGATTATTTACTCATTAATTTGCTTCTTTTATCACTTCATTTTATACGAGAATATTTTTTTTATTTGCTAGCAAAGGTGGAGTGTTTATTACTAGGCTAAATCAGGTTATTTCCTGGTAGTATAGTGAGGTAAAAAAAAATCCTAATCATTTTTGTATCTGACTCGATTATTTCAACATGTCAGCGGGAAATTTACGGACACACATGATCCTCTCATGCGGTTACAGATGCAGCATTTTGACTGTACTTCTGCACGAGATGAAAACATGTTTTAATAATTTCTAAGGTCAAGAAAGTGTCAGAGTTTGCAATATATCCTCCCACCAGTGCTCTCTCTGTCTGGATGCACTTCACATAGCCTACGCGCACTTCAATAAGCCCAAAGAACGCGGGTTCTTGTGTTTAAAATGCCGGGAGAAATAAGGTGCAGAAATCTAGCTGAGTCGATCGGAATACTTAAACTTATGACTTGACTCCGATAAAGGAAAACAGGTTAATGTGTTTACATGACCAAATGCATTGTCAGTTTATTCAGAATAATCGTGCTAGAACGTGCATGTAAACGCGCTCATTCTCTGAAAGTGAAAGTAGAAACAGACTGAGCTTTCAGCATCTGTTGCTGCATTAACGCCGCGTTCTCTCAGAGACGACGATGGATATAACGGTATAGCGACTATCTTAATTTATAGGCTTAATATTTCTCTTGTGGACCTATATGATGACAGTGAAAAAATTAGAAGAATATTTATTGTTAAACAAGTGTTTGAAGCTGCTTTTGATTTTTATAGATGGCAGAGTTGTGCTGTGTTCGTGAACTAAAGACTGGCCTATATAATTTTAGTGATAGTATTATTATTATAAATATTTAATTGTATTGTTTTTAGTGCTATTAGTGTTATTAAACATTTTGTTAATGTGCTATGGAAACCAAATATTGATGAACAACGATGCCGTACTCTTGGATCTGTATAAGATCTAAATGCGTCTGTTAAAACAAGCACTCTTGACAATTCGTGAATGGATCACCTTGCAATTCAATTTTGATGTGGGATGTAGGCTAGGCCTCGTTTTTTATTCTGTTTTAAAAACATTTTCTTAGAGGAGTCCTCATAATAAGCGCGTGTCGGTGTTGTCGCAAGTGTTAGGCTATGCGGTGATGTCGTTACCCAGCTGGCATTTTAACGTCGAGTCACTGTTGAATCAACTTCAGGTGCCAGTGTTGGATAACCGTTGAATTTTGTTTAGATTTTGCTAATCAGATTGCAAATTGGATTTTGGAACAACGTTATTTTTCTACTGATATATTTCATGGTTTTCATAAAAGTCATGGTTGTAAAAATAATGTTGATTTGACGTAGGCCTACAACTAAAAATTTTTTTTTATATTTCTATGTTGAATCCGTAGTGAGTTAACAACACAACTTCAACTATTTGGTGTTCAACGTTGTTTTAACGTTGAAGTAATGTTTTTTCATAAACTGACATTATTTCAACCACATTTAAACGTTTAATGTCAGTCGAATGCCAGCTGGGTATGAATTTAGGCAAGGCAGATTTATGGCCTATTGTAGTTCCTAATATTAATTTAATAACAATACTAGCTTTATAATAATACTACTAGGCCTACTAATAATAATTTAATACGTTCATGGTAAAACGAGCCACTTATCGTGTTGATATCGTCAAAGGCATCTGCCATCGGCGAAATCTCAGACTATCGTCGATACACGATACTATCGTCACAACCCTAGTTGTTAGTGTATTTATCTAACTGGCATTATGCACTGTCAAAGTTCACTATATTGTGTTGTCACGTTATGTTGTGATGAGACTAATAGTTTAGTAGGCCTATTTAGTTCAGTTTTTTTTGCGCTGTCCGTTGTCCTGAAATGTCACTCCCGCCGTGGAGAATTACTGTCCTGTCAGTGAGAGACTATGTGTATGTTCGTTAGCTATAATAAAGCTGTGGTCAGAGTCGGTCTTGCAATTTTTTTGTATAGGCCTATTTAACCCTTATTTAATCAAATTTCTTAAGAGTTGCACGTCTTGCAACAATGTGTAATGGTTTATGTGTTTATTGTATGGGTTGCATCACTTCATGGTAATAGCTAACAGAAAAGGCAGTAGCAATAATAAATATAGGATATCTGATATCCGAAAAAAAGTCCCCATACCTAGTGCCCACCCATTGAAAATAAATGCCCCCCTGCTGAGCGCAGTCTGAAGCCGGCTCTGAGTGAGACTTGTGCCCCGTGTGTTGTAATTTGTCTGGAATGGGTCTAAATAGTTTGTTCTGTTTGTCTTGTCTATTGTATCTTGTCTTGTGTGTAAAAAAGAAAAGAAAGAAAAGAGTGTTGTAGGTACAAAGTGAAGGGGAATGTGCATTGTGTTGTTTTTTTTGTTTGTTTTTTGTGTTCTTTCCCCCTATTACACAGAGGATATTGTTTAGTATTGGTTAATACTTGGATGGACTTGGATGGAAACCAGGTGTTCAGGTTGTTTGTCTCTGTTTTTCTTTGTACTTGCAAAATAAAAAACAATTCTAAAAAAAAAAGAAAAATGGTCGTGTTTTGGTCTGTACTAATTGGTCGCACCGGGAAAAAACATTTCGAGTTCTATAAACTGCCAAAGGTTAAAGAGAAGAGTGCAAAAAAACGGATGAAAGAAGGCGTTTGTGGTTGAGAGAGGCACAGCATTAGCCACATGTGTAAATTAAGCGCTGACTATGGCTAAAATGTTGACGTAAAGTAGTTAACGTACTTGGTTACTAACGTAACCTCGGTTCTCTCTAGAAGAGGGAACGAGTACTGCGTAATATCTTACGCTAGGGGAAAAACTCTTTTCCACGAGATATTGAAGCCAAAAAATTATCCTTAATTTTGAATTAATGTAAAACGCGTTGCAGCAGCATGCAGACATAGGCAAGACGGCTCGCGTGCCTATTGGCTGCCCTGCGGCAACTGCAGCAGCCTATCGAGAGAGGCCCCATGTGACGTCAAATCCAATGGGGGCGCTTCGCGCCCACTACGTCACGTCCCGCCGAAACGGGCCTATAAATATAGCTCGATGGCTGATATAATCTGGTTTTCATCGCCGAAGCGAACCAGCGTGTTGCAGGCACGGCAAAGATACGCAGTACTCGTTCCCTCTTCTAGAGAGAACCGAGGTTACGTTAGTAACCGAGTACGTTCTCTTACGAGAGGTTCTCTCGTACTGCGTAATATCTTACGCTAGGGGAACACAATGTAAAACGCCGTGCGTGCTGGGATCCAACACCAAAGTCCCAAGGGCAGATGCCCGGGGCTCATATAGTGCATAATCACCAGGGACTCACAGAGAGTCTCAGAAGAGAGGCTAGAAGCGTCATTCCCTATAAGTAGCATCCTCAGGGAGCTAACTACATCAACAGTGTTCCAAACAGTCAGGGTGAAAAATATCTGGCCTGAACTGGGTAACAGTATGGGTCTTATTTAATGCCCATGGGGTAATTTTATCGATCAGCGAGCGATGCTCAAGCGGTTTCAGTATTCTGAGCCGAAGCAACGGGGCAGACAGTACTGATTTTTTAGATCGACAATAGTTTAGCCTGTAAGGCGGGGACCTCTAGGTTATAAAACCTTATAAATGTAGACGGCGAGGCCCAGCCAGCCGCCATACATATATCCTGCAAGGTAATCCCGCTAGACCACCCACACGACGAGGCCCTGCCTCTTGCGGAGTGCACTCTGACACCCAAAGGACACTGCAAGCCCTTAGAAGTGTAGGCCAGCGCTATGGCATCAACTATCCACCTGGATAGGCTTTGTTTCGATGCGGCTAGTCCCTTAGCACGTCCGCTGAATGAAACGAAGAGCTGCTCAGTCTGTCTGAAAACAGACGAGCAGGACACATAAGCTGTTAATGCCCTGACAGGGCAAAGGAAGCCCGCATCCATTTCCTTGTTGTAAACCGGCAGGGCAGACAGGGATATAACCTGAGCCCTGAACGGTGTGTTGAGGGATTTAGGCACGTACCCGTGTCTAGGTTTGAGTATGACTTTCGAGTCATTTGGCCCAAATTCCATACACGTCGCACTTACTGAGAGCACTTGTAAATCCCCTATGTGCTTCACTGAAGCGAGAGCCATAAGAAACACTGTCTTGAACGACAAATGTTTCATGTCTGACAAATGAATTGGCTCGAACGGGGCACCTTTCATGGCTTCCAAAACCGTAGAAAGGTCCCACATGAGGACTGAAGGGGGTCTGGGAGGATTTTTTTTTTAAATAAATACAGATTTTCTTTATACAAATAGAAAAACGTAGAAAATACCGAGATATACAGGTCCTTCTCAAAAAATTAGCATATTGTGATAAAGTTCATTATTTTCCATAATGTAATGATAAAAATTAAACTTTCATATATTTTAGAATCAATGCACACCAACTGAAATATTTCAGGTCTTTTATTGTTTTAATACTGATGATTTTGGCATACAGCTCATGAAAACCCCAAATTCCTGTCTAAAAAAATTAGCATATCATGAAAAGGGTCTCTAAACAAGCTATTAACCTAATCATCTGAATCAACTAATTAATTCTAAACACCTGCAAAAGATTCCTGAGGCTTTTAAAAACTCCCAGCCTGTTTCATTACTCAAAACCGCAATCATGGGTAAGACTGCCGACCTGACTGCTGTCCAGAAGGCCATCATTGACACCCTCAAGCAAGAGGGTAAGACAGAAAGAAATTTCTGAACAAATAGGCTGTTCCCAGAGTGCTGTATCAAGGCACCTCAGTGGGAAGTCTGTGGGAAGGAAAAAGTGTGGCAAAAAACGCTGCACAACGAGAAGAGGTGACCGGACCCTGAGGAAGATTGTGGAGAAGGACCGATTCCAGACCTTGGGGGACCTGCGGAAGCAGTGGACTGAGTCTGGAGTAGAAACATCCAGAGCCACCGTGCACAGGCGTGTGCAGGAAATGGGCTACAGGTGCCGCATTCCCCAGGTCAAGCCACTTTTGAACCAGAAACAGCGGCAGAGAATCAGCACTGGACTGTTGCTCAGTTTTGCATGTCATTCGGAAATCAAGGTGTCAGAGTCTGGAGGAAGACTGGGGAGAAGAAAATGCCAAAATGCCTGAAGTCCAGTGTCAAGTACCCACAGTCAGTGATGGTCTGGGGTGCCATGTCAGCTGCTGGTGTTGGTGCACTGTGTTTTATCAAGGGCAGGGTCAATGCAGCTAGCTATCAGGAGATTTTGGAGCACTTCATGCTTCCATCTGCTGAAAAGCTTTATGGAGATGAAGATTTCATTTTTCAGCACGACCTGGCACCTGCTCACAGTGCCAAAACCACTGGTAAAAGGTTTACTGACCATGGTATTACTGTGCTCAATTGGCCTGCCAACTCTCCTGACCTGAACCCCATAGAGAATCTGTGGGATATTGTGAAGAGAAAGTTGAGAGACGCAAGACCCAACACTCTGGATGAGCTTAAGGCTGCTATCGAAGCATCCTGGGCCTCCATAACACCTCAGCAGTGCCACAGGCTGATTGCCTCCATGCCACGCCGCATTGAAGCAGTCATTTCTGCAAAAGGATTCCCGACCAAGTATTGACTATTGAGTGCATAACTGAACATAATTATTTGAAGGTTGGCTTTTTTTTTTTTTTGTATTAAAAACACTTTTTTTATTGGTCGGATGAAATATGCTAATTTTTTTAGACAGGAATTTTGGGTTTTCATGAGCTGTATGCCAAAATCATCAGTATTAAAACAATAAAAGATCGGAAATATTTCAGTTGGTGTGCAATGAATCTAAAATATATGAAAGTTTAATTTTTATCATTACATTATGGAAAATAATTAACTTTATCACAATATGCTGATTTTTTGAGAAGGACCTGTATATTGTATATCGCCATTTAACCAAAAAATACCGAGATATGATTGTTTGGCCATATCGCCCAGCCCTAGTCTTCATGGCTGTTTGTTTGTTCATAATGTCCTGTTCCTTGAGTTTTGGTTATTTTGTAAATAAATGTGATTATTGCAATTGGATTTTACTCTCCTGCATTTTTAAAGCTCAGCTTCATTACAGCTAGGGATGGAGAAAGGAAGCCTCTTAAAACTATGAAACTGATCTCTGATTGTTTCGGGGAAAGATTCAAAGCACAAGGAGTGTTGAAAACAGTGCCATCCTGTGTGCACTCCTAAACCAGAGTGTGCAGCTCAGTTTTTTTTATTCATTAAGCACAAATTAAATGTTCAGTTTTCTGAATAATATTATTCACATATTAAAGTGTTGCAATAAATTCAATGTAATAATAATAATTATTATTATTAAATGGTGGTCTAATTATTATACGGTTTTTAAAATGCTTATATGGCAGCATATATGGTCATGTATATATATTAGTAAATGGACTTGAACTTCCAGTAGTGGTCTGGATTCAAACATTCCGACACGTGAAGCAGTCACGTGACTGGAAAGAAAGTGAGGCTTTCGTGTGTTCGACTTAAAGCCACGCTGCACAGACCGATCAGTGTATGACATGAAAGTACCGCGAGAGCGATTCGCAGCCGTCCATACTGAGCCGTCTGCTCTCTAATCGTCCTCACAGTACTTTGATTTCATACTCCGATCAGTCTGTGTAGCGCTGCTTCAAGTCAAACAAACCTTTTGTTTTTCATTGATCACGTGTTTCTCAGAAAACAATAGGCGCTCGGCCACGGAGCTTCATGAGAAATTGTGCTGCGTACTCGAAACGCACTAAGCTTCTGTGTCATTATGTCACTAATTACAATTGTGTTCACGCCAAGTCGTAATTACCGTAATCTCGAGATGACAACATGTGTCATTCTATTCGGGGGTGTTCTTGGTCTGGGAACTATGCGTTTCTATGGCTACACTCTCTCTCTCATTAACGTTTCAGCCATATCCGACTCTTGGTGATTCTATGGCCATAGGTTGCCTGGCGCCTCATTTATAAAACTGTGCGTAGGATCCTTACTAAAACTGTGCGTGCGCCAGAAAGCCAAAAATGGCGAACGCAAAAAAATATTCAGACTTATAAAACCGTGCATACGCCAGAACCTGCGCAGAATTCACTTTATAAATCCCAGTTAGTGGAAGATTGTGCGCACATGCGTCTCCTCCCCGAAACAACCATATATGGAGCTTACAACGCCTAGTTTTACTATGCATATCCTCATCTGCATATCATTTGCATATGATTATTCATCCACGTGATAACATTAACGGTACAAGACATTAGGAAAATATGAAATGCGGATGTGCTGTCACATTTGTTACATTAATAAAAATCATTTAGCAGCCTATCCTTGCCTTGTTTTTGAATAAATAAATCAAATAGTGTAAAATACATTTCGGAGAAAGTTTTTCTCAATCTTTTCCACTGGCCAAAGAGTATTTTTAATTGATTTATGTTTTTAATGGAAACAGATAGACCTTGTTGTGCATTATTTGCACAAAACTATTTTCTCAGACAATCTGCTATTATCATAAGCAATTATCTCCGTAGTTAAAATTTTTTGTAACTTCTCAGTAATGATTTCATGTAATTTAAGTGTTTAACTCCATTAATCAGGCATATTTAATCTAAATCTTTACAACAAAAGTAAAAAAAAGTTTAAATCACTGTTATTGTGAACATGAACTGTATTTATGATTAGGAATAATGAAGATTTACGGTTTTAGATGCGTTATGCTATGCGTCAGTTTCACTATACGGCCCAATGCGCCCGCTGGCACGGGCATTTAAGAAGGGATGGATGTTTGCTTCATGTGATAGGCTTGGTGAGTGAAATTATATTTGTATTATCTTTCTGTATATGTATAATTTTTTTAGATTTTCTGCCTAAAAGTGACCAAAAAGACATGTAACTCCAGCTCACCATCGGTGTCGCCAAACTGCTCCAGTTTGTGTGCAGATGCGCAAATTTTCCCGTAAAGTTTGTTTTTATAAATCACAACTTGTGCGTCGGAAGTGGCGTACGCCTCTTTCAGGGCCTGTTTTGTGCGTATGCAATGGTTATAAATGTGGACCCTGGTCTTTCCCCAACCCTGGGACACACACACGGACAATTTACCGTCTCCAATTCACCTGCCCAATTCATACTGCATGTTTTGGGACTGTGGGGGAAACAGGAGCACCCGGAGGAACCCCACACAGACATAAGGAGAACATACATACACCACACAGAAAGGACTCCTGGCTCAGCCGGGACTAAAACCGGGGACCCTTTTGCTGCAGTGCTACCCACTGAGCCACCCATGGCAACACTATCAACACATAAATTAATCTGTAGTGGTCAGGTAGTACAGCTGTCACATGGTACAGGTAGGAGCTCTCAGAAAATTCCATCTTACAAGCTGTAATTAAGAGCTCTATGAGGAAGTGAATGAGTTGAAATCGACTCGGTTACTAACGTAACCTCGGTTCCCTGAGAGGAGGGAACGAGTATTGCGTAAGTAGCTTACGCTATGGGAATACTCCTTTTCTCGAGAATATTGAAGTCTTTATGTAAAACACATTGCAGCTGCACAGCTGACAGCAATGAACGAAGGAGCTCGGTCATTGGCTGTGCTGCGGCAACTTGCTCGAACCAATGACGGGGCGACTCTGAATGCGCGACCAATCAGCGCGCTTCGCGCCCGCGCGCGTCAGAGCCCGCCAAGATGGGCGTGGCCAAGAGCTTTATACTGGGCGCCCCGTCATGAGAGTTCTTTAGGTTAAAACGACTGAAGCGAACTAACCAAGCACAAGCACGGCAGCTTATGCAATACTCGTTCCCTCCTCTCAGGGAACCGAGGTTACGTTAGTAACCGAGTCGTTCCCTTTCGAGAGGTCTCTCCTATTGCGTAAGTAGCTTACACTATGGGAACACCATGCAAAACGCCGTGCGTGCTGAACTTCGCCTTATGATAGCCAGAGGCAGGTGCCTGAGCTGAAAAGCAAAGTTATCATCCAACTAGCCGGCAGAGGCGAGCTTTAAATGTGGGAAAAAATACAGAGCGGCTAGAAGGCGCTCAGTGTGACACAAGCACATACATAATCTAGATATGAACTCGTAGTTTAACTAGCATCATGCTGATAGTACATTGGAATGCAATGTCGGGACCTGTAGGTTGTAGAACCTGATAAATGTGAACGGTGAGGCTCAGCCTGCCGCCGCACAAATATCCTCGATCGGTATCCCGCTCGACCATGCCCAGGAAGAAGCCACACTCCTGGTGGAGTGTGCTTTGACTCCCCAGGGGCATTGAAGCCCCTTAGCTTCATAAGCCAGCGCTATAGCTTCAACTATCCAGTGAGAGATTCTCTGCTTTGAAACGGCGGAACCTTTCGTACGGCCGCCAAAGCATACAAACAGTTGTTCTGTCTGTCTGAATAGGGCAGAACGCTCCAAATACACTCTGAGAGCCCTAACGGGGCAGAGTAGATTAGCATCGTGTTCGTCTGCTGGAGACGATAGCGCAGTTAGGGAGATAACCTGTGCCCTGAAGGGAGTGGTGAGCACTTTAGGAATATACCCATGTTTCGGTCTAAGGACGACCCTGCAGTCGTTAGGTCCGAATTCTAGGCAGGCAGCGCTTGTCGAAAGCGCGTGCAGGTCGCCCACTCTCTTGACCGAGGCGAGTGCCAGCAAGAGCGCAGTCTTGAGCGAGAGCTGTTTAAGGTGCACGGTTCGGAGTGGTTCGAACGGGGGCCCTTTAAGAGCGTCTAGGACAGTAGCTAGGTCCCAGATCGGCACTGAGGGGGGGCGTGAAGGGTTCATCCTCCTAGCGCCCCTTAGGAAACGAATAATTAGGTCGTTTCTTCCCAATGGACGTTCCATTACAGGGTCGTGTGACGCTGTGATGGCCGCCACATATACTTTGAGCGTGGAGGGGGTGCGGCCCGCCTCCAGAAGCCCTTGTAGAAAAGCGAGTACGTTCGTAATCTCGCATGTTTCAGGGTTCAGGCCCTTGGCATTACACCAGTCACTGAACACTTTCCATTTCTGGGCATATAAGCGTCTCGTGGAGGGCGCCCGCGCCTCAGCGATGGTATTTAGTGCTCCGCTTGTGAGGTTCGTTGAGGGGCCATGCATGAAGGGCCCACAGATCGGGGCGGGGATGAAATATCATCCCGCTGGCCTGACTGAGGAGGTCTGGCCTCAGTGGAATCGGCCGTGGTGTAGATTGTATTTGCATCAGATCTGGAAACCATGTTTGGTTCTTCCAGAGTGGGGCTATCAGCAGCACTGCGTTTTTCTCCTCTCTGACCCGACTGATGACCTGTGGCAGCATCGCGATCGGGGGAAAGGCATATAAGGGGCGGCTCGGCCAGCTCTGGGCGAGCGCGTCCGTGCTTTCCGTGAAGAAAAGAGAGCAGTGCGCGTTCTCCTTGGAGGCGAAGAGGTCGATCTCCGCTTTGCCAAAGGTTTTCCATAACCACTGAATCGTCACCGGTTTGAGAGCCCATTCTCCTGGGAGAATCTTGTCTCTGGATAGCATGTCTGCCCCCTGGTTCAGGGCGCCTGGCACATGCGCTGCTCTCAGCGAGTGCAAGTTGTGCTGGGACCATAAAATGAGTCTCCTGGCCATTGAATGCATGGAGCTCGACCTGGCGATTTATGTACGACACTACCGTCATGTTGTCCGTTCGGACCAGGACGTTTTCTTTTTTTAGATGTGGGAGCAGGGCTCTGAGAGCCAAAGCGACCGCTTTCATTTCCAGACAGTTTATGTGTAGGCGCTTCTCCGGGTTTGACCAAAAGCCGGAGACAGGCCTGCCCTCGTAAAGGGCCCCCCAACCTATTTTGGAGGCATCTGTCGTTATCATCTTTCTCCTTGTGTTCACACCCAGACTCACGCCTGACTGGTACCAGTCGGCGGCTTTCCAGTGCGTCAGGGCTTTTATACAGCCGTGGTTCGCTCTGATTAAAAAGTGGCCCGAACGCCACGCGTGAGTAGGGACGCGGCTCTTGAGCCAGCGTTGGAGAGGGCGCATATGCAACAATCCTAGCTGGAGTACGGCCGATGCTGAGGCCATGAGACCGAGCATCCTCTGAAATCGCTTGACGGGGGCGCGCGCGCCCGCCCTGAATGATGTTGCAAGGCGCCGGATGGTGAGCGCGCGCTCTGATGAGAGACGCGCTGTCATTTGCATCAAGTCTAGAACTATTCCCAGGAAAGAAATCCTCTGGCTGGGAGATAGTATGCTTTTTGCAAAATTGATTCTTAGACCCAGGCATTCTAAATGGCTGATAATCCAAGATCTGTGTGTTATTAACTGACTTTCTGATTGAGCTAGAACCAGCCAATCGTCGAGATAATTCAGTATTCACACTCCCCTTCGCCTTAGGGGGGAAAGTGCTGCATCCATACATTTCGTGAATGTACGGGGAGCCAGGGACAGGCCGAACGGAAGTACTGTGTACTGGTATGACTGTCCCTCGAAAGCGAATCTCAGAAACGGCCTGTGATGAGGCGCTATTGGAATGTGAATGTAAGCATCTTTCAGATCCACTGAGAGAAACCAATCTCCTGGGCGTACTTGCGCGAGGATATGCTTGGTTGTTAACATTCTGAACGAGCGAATCATTAGTGCTTTGTTCAGGTGTCTGAGATCTAGGATGGGGCGGAGACCGCCATCCTTTTTCGGGACGAGAAAATAGCGGCTGTAAAAACCTGCCTCGCTCAGAGAGGGGGAAACAGTTTGCACAGCGCTCTTTTCTATTAGTTTGCGCACCTCGGTGCGTAGAACATGTGAACACTCCTTTCTCACTTTCCTCTCGACCACAGTCGTAAAACGTGGTGGTCTGCGAGCGAACTGGAGCGAGTATCCGTGCTTTACTATATTCAATACCCATTTCGGCATATCTGGAATGTTTTCCCATGCCGCTGCGTGTACAGATATGGGCTGAATACAGGCTAGGGGCGGGCCGCTGTGACGTAGGGACCCGGCCAGCGAATCGCCTGAGCTCGTAGCTCTCAGAGGCGCGGGCGCGCGCTGAGCAGCTGAGTGAATGGGCGCGTATGTGATTACAACAGCGCGCGCTGTGTCTGTAAAACTCGCAGCCTGAGCTGGGGTTGTGTTTGACACTGTAAGGACAGTGTTTATAGTGTTTATAAGTGGGGGTGCATAAACAGTGGTAGGACAACGCGTCACTTTTATAATGTTTCCCGCTTTTACTGGGGATGAATTTATAACTGTGTGAACAGTGCTTGTGTGTAGTGGTGCGTACATGACCGTAGGCACGTGATCTACATTCATGGGGAGTGCACCCTGAGCTGGGAATGAATTTGGCACTGTTTTGACAGTATCTGGGAATGCACACTTTGTGGACATGTGAACCCTTAGTGACACAGGCAGAAAAAGACTATTTTTGTGTTTTCTGTGCGTCGCCGTAAAAACGGCGTTTGTTTGCAGGTGAGCGAGCTCTGTGACTGGCCCATTGACTGCTGTATGGACATATCCAGCCGCCTGTAAGGGGACTGGGTAATGTTTGAGCTTTTGCAGAGAGAGTGGTCCGGCTTTTGCGAGACACGCACTCTCTCTTCTCATTCTTGTGGCTAGGACGGCTTTCGAGGCTCAGGGTTCAGCACAATCTTGGGCCGAGGACCCCGCCGCTCAGAAGGCGGCTTGCGGTTGTGAGAGCGCGAGCGGCGTCGAGCGTCAGCCTGAGGCGCGGGCTAAGAGGTGGTGGGAGCTGTTCTAGCCCGCTGCGGCTGTGGCGGTCTCTGTCTGCTCTGCGATGAGCTTGAGCGCTTGGGCAGGAAATGACGCATAGCTTGTGAAGCGTTCTGGGCCTCAGTGAAGCGTTCGGCGAAACCCTTAACCGCCGGTCCAAACAGCCCGCTGGTGGAGATAGGCGCGTCGAGAAATGGCGCCTTATCCGCGTCCTTCATCTCAGTCAGAGTTAACCACAGATGGCGCTCGAGAACAGTCAAATTAGCCATAGCATGGCCAATACACTGGGCGGTGGCCTTCGTGGCTCGCAGAGCTATATCAGTTGCGCTGCGTAGGTCCCTAAAGGCTTCGGGTTCGGGGCCAGACTCGTCCATAGAGCGGAGAAGCTTGGCTTGGAACACTTGAAGTACCGCCATTGAGTGAAGCGCTGATGCAGCTTGGCCGGCGGCGGCGTAGGCGCGACCGGTGAGAGCAGAAGTAGTGCGGCAGGGCTTCGAGGGGTGGGAAGCTTTAGCTTTCCATCCGGTGGTGGAGGGCGGGCAGAGATGATTGGCCACGGCCTCCTCGAGGGGCGGCGTTCCCTCGTAGCCTCTTTCCTTCGCGCCGTCCACAGAGGAGAGCGAAGAAGAAAAAGAAGGCTTTAGGCGCGCAGAGTGGGGGGCTTTCCATGACTTGGTGAGTTCATCGTGAACTTCCGGGAAGAAGGGAGAAGGCCTTTGCCGAGGGGCCTGCTGGCGCCCCTGCAGAAACCACTCATCCAGTCGGCTCCGGGTTGGTTCTTCGGGAGAAGACCAATCGAGCCCGAGGTCTTCCACGGCCTTAGAGAGGACACGGATAATCTCGGTATCCATGGTGGAGCCCCCGCTCGTACTAGCTAGCGTCGACGGGGCGGGGTCGAGAGTGGAGCCCGGCCAGTCGTCCGATGCAGCGTCGATGGACAAGCTGTCATCCAGTCCCCCGTCGTTCTCGGACGCGCCGGAAGTCACAAGGCCCACCGCTCTGCTAGAGGGGTGTGGGTCCGGCTGGGTGAACTGAACCGGCGGTGGGGAAGGCAAGAGCGGCGGTGAAGCACGCGGAGACTGGCTCGGCGTGACGTCACTGAGCTCAGGTTCAGGAAGCCTCTGTGAGCGGCGCTTTTTCTTAGTGCGCGGCTCAAACAGATGGGTGGCGGCGATGGGCTCGCTCACGGCGAAAGCGGCGAGGCGAGCCCGTAGTGTGGAGAGACCCAGGTCATCACATTCCGGGCATCCGCCTTTGGTCAAAGCAGCGAACAGATGTAAAATACTTGCGTGGGTAGCACGCCGGATGGCGTTCGAAGGCGGCTGAAGGTGCCGACGTCCTCGTAGCAATCCCGCTGCTTTTCGCGGCGGCGAAGCTTCAATAATCCGGAGGATCCAGCGAAGAAGGTGTTCGCTGAAGGAGATTAAATCTAAAGAACTCTCATGACGGGGCGCCCAGTATATAGCTCTTGGCCACGCCCATCTTGGCGGGCTCTGACGCGCGCGGGCGCGAAGCGCGCTCATTGGTCGCGCATTCAGAGTCACCCCGTCATTGGTTCGAGCAAGTTGCCGCAGCACAGCCAATGACCGAGCTCCTTCGTTCATTGCTGTAAGCTGTGCAGCTGCAATGCGTTTTACATAAAGACTTCAATATTCTCGAGAAAAGGAGTTTTCCCATAGCGTAAGCTACTTACGCAATAGGAGAGACCTCTCGAAAGGGAACTCATAATTATGGTTATTACATGGCGTGAACTCACCTATACTTCCGCCTTTTTGTATCCTTGCAGGAGGACAGTCAATTTGACAGAGGGTTATTAAGATAACAGTTATTGTAAGGGAAGGTATATCACTGAAAATTGTTTTGTATACTTTGTCTACTCTTTAAACAGCATTATGTTAAAAAAATTGAATATTATGACAACAGCTTTCTTACCTGTACATGACGGCGTCTTGCTTCGGGGGGTTGGCTGCAACTGACAGAAAGGCAGTTTCTTTCAGTTTTCCCCCTCCATTAAAACACTGTTTGTGGTCATCCAGTTTGAAATGTTTACTACAAACATGGAGATTTTTCAGATTTTCGGTCTCTGCATTCTCTCCGTATTTAAGATTCTTTGCAGCCTTTAGCCACAGCCTACAACACGCTGGATCCTTCACTGGAAACTGAATGTAACTCACTCTCGCAGAATGTTTGCTCTTTGAATTCATGCAACCAAGAACAATACAAGGTGACCCCATTATGACTAAAAGTTTGCTAAAAAAGTATTTCCTAACAAAGGAAGGGGGCATTTGACTGGTAAGCGCACACACAGCCTGGTGGGAGTGGCCTTGGACAGCAATAGCCCAGTGCATTATCGGTGTTGAAGTTTTCCTACCTAAGTAGTGATTATGATGCACAGAGTGTCAAAATGATTTTTTGCCCACCCGCGACCTTGCACCTTTGACCCTGGGTCATCCTCTGGGGACCAATATGACCTATGACCGATGGATATTTGGAATACCTATGTTGATTTATGCCCCATGGTCTTGCTCTAGGGGCTAATTTGTCCCTTTGATCAATTTTGAAGATTTAGACTATTGTCTGATATCAGGTTGGGTCTGTGTGCCACATGCAGGCACAGGGGGATTGCTGGGGACAGTGGACATGAGAAAAAGAGGTTTTCTAATAATGAAATTAAGGAAAAAATGTAACAGAACATATCATGAGGATGAAACACACACACACACACACACACACACACGCGCGCACACACTATGAGAACTGACTAGTGAGGACATACAGAAACTCAATAGTTAAAAAGAAACATGTTTTTATTTAAATCTAGTGTTTTCCATGTTTCTGTGATAGGTGTAAGGGTAGGGCGTAGGGGTTGGGTTAGGCCATATAAAGTATCATTAAACAGATATAAAATCAATGGAAGTCTATGCAATGTCCTCACTAATACAGTGAGACAAGTGTGTGTGAGTGATTTTGTAAAGAAATTAATACTTTAACTCAGCATCAACATTTTAATTTGATCAAAAGTGACAGTAACAATTAGGTTACAAAATATTTCTATTTCAAATAATATCCTGTTCTTTTGAACTCTCTATTCATCAAATAATCCTGTTTTCAACATTGATATTAAGAAATGTTTCTTGATTGACTAATTTAAATGGTAACACATTGTTTATGTCATGCATCAACAAGACATCTCTCAGTTTAAGAAGCAAAAAGTTTGGAATTTGTCAGGAAGAAAATAATTTGTCTGGAAGACAATTTATATTTACTGCGTTGCGACGTTCGTCTGTCGCAAAAAAGGAGCAGACACTGATTAGCTACTTGCTCTACGTTTATTTAAAATTAACAGCAAGACAACTAGAAGTGAATGTGCTTTCCATTAAATGAATCACACACAGTAAACAAATTAAACTTTGCAATGAACTGCAATTTAGACGCGCAAACTGGGTGCTGGTGCGGTGAGACGTACATGCTCGGGCAGATTCGGCTTGAAGTCGTTCAACCTCGGTTGCCGCGCCGCGCGCGCCGTTACAAAAAAAGCCGTGCACACAGCCAAGCGAAATGGGGTCTTGCCAAGGGGGTAATCCATCAGCCGGAAACTGAAGCCTCGCGGGAGCCGCTATTGTAGCAGAACTTCACCTGCTGTTAGCATTCCATTGACTCCCATTCATTTTGGCGTCACTTTGACAGCGAATAACTTTACATCTGAGGCGTCCAAAGACTTCATTTGTCCATTATTTATATCTAAAGAAACACGACAATGTATAAAAGGCTCCATTACTTTGCATCTTACGTTATGGCCCCGTAGAAGCCATTTTTGTAAAAATAGGCTAACGATTGCGTCATAACCACGCGACTTTCTGTTGCACAATAGAGACAATAGGCTTGTTTGAGATGCGCCTTGCCTCGCCTGTAATGTAGTTGAGAGTAGGTGGCTGCAGTGAGAGGAGGAGTGAAAAAAGTGCAGGCAATCCGGACAGTTCTCTCTTCTCGCAGTGGATCTGACACCTGCGAGATCAATGATGGATATCGCGGGATTCACGCTCGTGCACAGTGTTGCTAATAAACTGGATGTAATGTAAGTTCTGTTGCTTTTATATGAAAATAAATATAATGAAACAGACACCCAAAGTACTTGTTATTTAATTCCATTCCAAATAAGTGTTTATCAATCATTTTTTCTTTAATATAGACATAGCTATGTGTTTTTTTATATATATAATAAAATGACATTGCATAACCCAGAGATCGCACTGTCCAAGAGTTTGGGAATTCACACATAACATATACACATAAAACATGATATCCGAGTTTTAAAATCAAACATTTTAAAAGAGAACAATACATCACGGTTGTTTAAACCAATCAACATTAAGCTGTGTCGTCAGCAAGTCGTTTCCCATCATGCTTTTGATCAGCGCAGTCGGTGGAGAGCAACTGCGCACGACTGCAGAATCCGACACGTGCGCCTTGCGCTTGCGAGAGCTTTTTGACGCACGTCAGCATGACATCAGCGCAAGGTGGACCGCACTCGGACACATTTCTAACCGGCATGCATTACGCGCTGATCACCGGTGATCGGTTCTGCGCAGATTTTGCTCATCTCAAACAAGCCTATTACCGTATAGACAGGAGGGGAAGCTCGCGGGCAATCTTTTATTGTCTATGAGGCAATTGGGGGGACATAGAGGCATAAAGTCAAGGGAGAAGCCCATAGATACAGAGTACATAAAAGCAACGGGACAAAATATTTCAACAACGTTTTTGAGGAATTAGGTGATTCAGATTTGTCTTGGCACAGCTACTAGAAGATTTACAACTGTCAGACTGTCATCACCATAGATATCATATAGAGACTAGATGCCCTATTGGCCGCTGTGGCGCAAGAAATGCGGCCGCCATCTTAAACAGGTCATACTCCTATTTGCGTTGCATAGCAGCAGTAGATGCCAGAGCACTGTGCAGCATATTCCTGCTCAAATCGGCGGACCATCACTCGGGGATTACTTTTCACAAGTAAAATTTAACATTTAACATTACCATTTAACATTTGTATTTTGTGAGTAAAATATTAAATGTGTCCTGTATCGTAGCTACGTGTATGACCTTTGCAGCAAAAAAACCCGTGTGAAAATCAGTTCGGTATTCAGTGAGATATGATTAATTAAATGCGCTGACAGCTCATTGCACCTGCCAAACAGATTACACTGAGCGGAGCGGGTGACCGGTTTAAGATGGCGGCCCCACGGCTCGTCCGCGCCAATAGGCAGTAGCGGTCGATAGGGCGTCTATCTATGTCAGTGTTTCTCAACCTCTCCTGCAGGGACCCCCTGACAGGACATGATTTTGTTTTAACCCTGAAATGGCACACCTGATTCAATTAGTCAGCTACACATTAAGCCTTTGAGCCTTTAATTAATTGAATCAGGTGTGCCATTTCAGGGTTAAAACAAAAACATGTCCTGTCAGGGGGTCCCTGCAGGAGAGGTTGAGAAACACTGATCTATATGATGTCTATGGTCGTCACGCTCAGTTTGAGCCTGCGCAGTCGCTCAGCCATCAGGCAGGAAGTGCGATATCGGGCTTCAGTCTTCTCCGTTGAAATCAATGGGGTCGCTGTGTCCATTTCTTTTACTGTCTATGGGTCTTGCCGGTCTTGCGCACCCAACTTGTCATTTTTGCCGTGCGCATCTTCGCGCTCGTGCGGACGCGTCGAGTATAAACAAGGCTTTACTCCGTGTCAGCGCGCGGTCTGATCGGTAAAGGGGCACAGACCTCTCCCGAATCATCTCCTGCAGCAGCCTCCGAAGCACCACTAACTCCGCCTCCGTTTCCCTCGTAAGCTGATATTAGTATTTAAACATTCTCTATGATAAAAAATGTTTGTAAAAAATATTTTAATAACACGGTTTTGGCGGTTATAGAGTTCTAATGACGGTGTTCAACTATAACCGTCGGTCTCACGGTTATATAATAACCGTCACACCCCTAACAATAACATAACACCCCTGTTGTGCCGAATTTCGACTCCCTGCCAGAATCCGACTCCCCCTCGCGTGCACGCGCAATGACGTCACTACACTAGTCGCCGAATTTCGACTCCCTGACAGAATCTGAGGCCCTGTCCCAAATGGCACACTCCAGACTTGTGGACTTCCTCAGAGTCCACACTTCGATGAAGTCATGTAGTGCAGACCTATAGGGCCCTTAGCGCGAGTCCGCGAGGGCGCATTGAGAGGTATTTTTGGGACAGACTCGATCGTCACGCCGGAAACAGGAAGAAGGTCTCAGCTCAGACGTCGAAGCTGAATAAACTTAAAGGTCATCTCATCAGTCCCTTTATTAGAAAAATATCACAAACATCATTAAAAAAATTACAGTCTTTAGCATCGAGAACAGGATTTATTTTATTTTCCCAAATCTTATGTCCATGTGAACTACACAGCCTGCTTTTACAGTTCTGTAATTGTATATGCCACCTGGGCATTAGAATAGATGTCATGGTTATGTAAATGATCAATACAGTTGTACATAATAATACATAATTTTCCATTTTAACACAAAATTAAAATGTAAATGAGTTTAAGAAAAATGTATAGGTTTCAATACTACGTTTATATGACTCAGTAAAGCCATGACATTCGGTTCTATTTATGTAATGAATCATAATGCGATCGTATTATTTAACACGCTATTATTATGTTTGAGATATCAACCACTGGTCGATAATGTTTGTATAAACTGTAAGTAACAACTGGTAAAATGTACGCCTATATCATAAAGCCATGTTAACAGTCCGTGAGCGAAATCTCCTCCCATCCGTTTTCTGATTGGCATTTCGCAAGGATTCCTGGGTAGTTAAAGTGCGTGGAGCCTGCATCTATGCGGGCTTCGTGGAAGACCGCTTCAAGGGTACAAAGGGGGCGCTGCTGAGCACACTTCAGAGAGTTAAAATGCTAAATGGGACGGCCTACGGACTCGTAGACTCGGCGAGCACGCGCAATTTAAGTCCACGAGACCGAAAGTCCGCATGAAGTGCGCCATTTGGGACAGGGCCTGACTCCCCCTCACTTGCACGCGCAATGAGCTTGGTGCGACTGTTTTATTTTTCGTCTGTTTGTGTTACTTACTTAAAGTTTGGTGTCTTTTTTTTTTTTTACAGGTGTTTATTAATAAATATAATTATCAGTGTTTTCCAGAAAAGCGTTGCAAAAACCGATCACTGGCATACAGGATATTATGTTTAAGTACACTATACTTACCAAGTCAAATGTTAATATTTAACATTTATTCCCATTGTGCACTGTTTACTATACTATAGACAGTCCAATAATACCATGTGCAATAAGTTCTACTTAATTCTGCACATAGATTATTCTTAGATATACTCTGCCAGTACATTTTATTTAAATCAAACCCCAGAATTATTTTCGTGTCCAAAGCACATGTGTAAGCAAAGTATATAAATCATACTTCCCTAATTTTTTAGGTTTACAAAGTCAAAGACACATGAAACTCATGCTGGTTACACCTCTTACTATGGATGGTAAAATAATTTCAGTGTTTTACATTTGATATTGTATTGTGATAGGCACTTTCAGTTCATTCTGGCTGACATTTGCCAGTATAACTGGGTGGCTAGTCATCTGAAGTGGACATAACACTTCCACTTCATAGAGGATCCTCTGCAGAAAAGCACAAGTCTGAATGACTTCACAGTTATAGGCGTTTTACATGTATTTCTGTTTGTTTTTTTTTTTTACCACCGAAATGCAGTTAATCATCCTGGAAACAGAAAGTATGCACCATCAAAATACATTTAAAGTTGTAGGTAAATGTTGTGGACAAGTGACAAGACAAATCTGAAGTGGACAAGTGTTATGTCCACTTCAGATGACTAGCCACCCAGTTATACTGGCAAATGTCAGCCAGAATGAACTGAAAGTGCCTATCACAATACAATATCAAATGTAAAACACTGAAATAATTTTACCATCCATAGTAAGAGGTGTAACCAGCATGAGTTTCATGTGTCTTTGACTTTGTAAACCTAAAAAATTAGGGAAGTATGATTTATATACTTTGCTTACACATGTGCTTTGGACACGGAAATAATTCTGGGGTTTGATTTAAATAAAATGTACTGGCAGAGTATATCTAAGAATAATCTATGTGCAGAATTAAGTAGAACTTATTGCACATGGTATTATTGGACTGTCTATAGTATAGTAAACAGTGCACAATGGGAATAAATGTTAAATATTAACATTTTATATTTGACTTGGTAAGTAAAGTGTACTTAAACATAATATCCTGTATGCCAGTGATCGGTTTTTGCAACGCTTTTCTGGAAAACACTGATAATTATATTTATTAATAAACACCTGTAAAAAAAAAAAGACACCAAACTTTAAGTAAGTAACACAAACAGACGAAAAATAAAACAGTCGCACCAAGCTCATTGCGCGTGCAAGCGAGGGGGAGTCAGATTCTGTCAGGGAGTCGAAATTTGGCGACTAGTGTAGTGACGTCATTGCGCGTGCACGCGAGGGGGAGTCGGATTCTGGCAGGGAGTCGAAATTCGGCACAACACCCCTAGCAAGGCCCTAACAGCTTCAAATAGACACACAATTACACCCTTCCCTGTTAGTGTGCCATGCTAACAGAAAATCAGTGTTCATTCAAATATTATTTTCCTTTATTAATACATGGCTGGAACAGTCTTTATTTACATTGGCAAATAAATCTACGACTCACAATTCCGTGACACCAGCATTTTGTGTAGATGGAGGAAATACAAAAGGAGGAAAAAAGAGAGAAAGAAATCTCTTGAGCGAGATATAAAAAGAGCATAGTGAAGTACTCGCACCTGTCAAACCTTATTGTGTGAGCATAATTTAGTGCAAAGGTACATTGTAGGATGACTTTATGTATTACTCAGAGCCAGCGATCAGAATCATTCATCAGTCCGTGTTACCAAAGGAATAGACAAAGAGTTCTGTAGACCTTCCTCAAGACATATGATGCTCTCCACTGCCATTGTGGGTTGGCAGAGATGGCCATATTCAAGACAGATGCCTGTTTCTTAGACGCCTAAATGCTCCTATAAGGACAAAACACACACACGCATTACACACACACGCATTACACACACACACACACACACACACGCATTATACACACACACACGCATTACACACACACGCATTACACACACACAGACTTACAGACTTACATGTTTGGTTTACATTTTTTACATGGTTTACTTTTTTGCTATTTACTAGTGAGTCAATGTTAAGTTTTGTTTTTCTCCGTAAGTTAGAAAAAAAAAAATTACCACGCTGTTGTGCATTATTATTCTAATTAAATCAACATAAGGTGATATATGAAACACAATATTCAAAACGGTTGAATAAAATATAATATAAAATATATTTCAAATGAAATTATAAATAAAATATTTAAAATAAACATCTTACTAAAACTGTCTGAACCAATTATTATAGTTTTAGCTAAATTAAAAAGCACCTTACATTTTCAGAGAGCAGGAAAATATCTCCTGACACAGAAATACCCAAACCATGTATGAAATACAAAAATGCAATAAGTAGAAATATAAATTCTCTCGTGTGTTTCTTAGAGAGACAAAGCTCTGTGTTTTTAGCCAAAATGGTGTGTAGGGTAGAGACCAGCATGTTTATGGGGTTTCCATAGACATAATGATTTTGTACTGTAACTGTATATTCTACACGTACACCTAAACACGACCCTCACATAAAAACTTTCAGCGTTTTTTACATTTTCAAAAATATAAATAAATATAATGTATAAGGTGTGTTGCTCATGGGACACATTTTGCTCAGGTCAAAAATACAACACACACACACACACACACACACACTGGTTCTATAAAAATAAACATTTCTATATTTTAAATTAAATGATTATAAATAAAATATATAATTCAATGAATAATAACAAATGGTACAACAATGTATTTAAACAGTTTTAGTTAGTAAATAAGTTGTTAAATAAGTTATTAAATATAAATACAAAATAAATACATATAAATATAAAAACACCTTACATTTTCAGAGCGCTGAAGAAGTAGTTCTTTATGCAATGATAAAAAACAATCCAAAAAGCAAATAGTTTTAAGTTTTCATAAACAAAGCACACCCAGATCCTTCAGGGATAAACTGCAGTGTAAAATATGAAGCTTCACACCCTCACAGAGACGGGAGTTACAGGCCAGATGAGCCTCTGGGACACAATGTCACAGCATATGTAAAGTTAGTCTGCTTTCCAGAGTTATATTTCTACTTAAAGGGACTATGTGTAGTCTAAAATCAATATTTTTATTCATAAATATGTCCTCAATGGTGTACAAATACCTCTGCCAATTATCTGACTTATCCTCGTAAACGAAGAATTTATTATCTTTATATACATGTGGCGGTTAGGTCCACGGAGGCTTCCATGTCGTTCCGCCATCTTGAAAAACTATAATAGCAGAGAGGGTCAAAAAGTACTAGGCTAACGTGTTTCCACAACGCGTTTCCGTTCAGAGCCAGCGTCACGTAACTGAAAGCAGCAGAAACGGAGGAGCAGAGCAGTGAGAGGCGCTTGTCACTGACCCGGCAAGTTTAAAAGGCTGCATTGCACTGTTCTCTTACGAGAGTATCTCTCGTACTGCGTAATATCTTATGCTACGGGGAAAACCTTTTTTCCACGAGATATTGAAGCCAAAAATTATCCTTAATTTTGAATTAATGTAAAACGCTGTGCAGCAGCATGCAGACATAGGCAAGACGGCTCGCACGCCTATTGGCTGCCCTGCGGCAACAGCACCAGCTTATCGAGAGAGGCGCTTTTTCCCGCCAGAAAGGGCGTGGTTTCGCCCTATAAATATAGCTCGATAAGGCTGGTACAACTGATTTTCATCTCTTCAGCGAAGCGCACGCATCCCTGGATCCAGAGTGAGAAGCCGCGCCGTCGACACAAGCCTTCTGCGGGACGAGCCTTCGAGCCTGAAGCCGCTGGCCTTCACCTCGCCGCCGGCCTTCACCTCGCCGCCTTCAGCCGCCGTACCTGCTACGCTTTCCGGCGTCAATATCCTTTTACTCTGCTGAGAGTGTGTGTTCGCCGTCGCGACTGTCACTCTCTCTCTCTTTATCTAAAAGAGCAGCGTCTTTTTAAAGATGCTTCGTTCCTGTGGCTCGTGCCGAGCCGCACTCAGTGATGGGGACCGCCATTTCATCTGCGTTTCCCGCCTGGGTAAGGATCATGCAGCTCTCTCGCTCGCTGAGCGAGCTATTGCCATGGTGACTCTGAGGACTCGCCTGGCATTTTTTCTCCGAGTCTGCACTCCCGCCCGCTGTAGTGCCGTGCCGTAAAGCGCCGTACTCAGCGGGTCCCCGAGCCTTCTCCAGCCCGTGAAAGCTCGCCGGTTCGCCCGCCAGCTTAACCAGCTTAAATCGAGTCGCTCACTGACGGACAACGGCCACCGCGCGCCGCCGCCTCCGCCATTATGACGACGAGATAGCTGCATCTGTTGAGAAGGCCAGCTGCTCTATCCTGGCGTCGGACAGTAAGGATTGGGCGAGCTCTGCGGACCTCCCCCCTTCTGCCCGCAAGTCGTCAGGGAAATGGGCCAGCATCAAAACCGCGGCTAGCTTTCTTTACGTTATAAGAAAGCTACCCTGCCCCCTGTGGGCGTGCGTCACCGGCGAAATGAGGAAAGAGTGTGTTTTAGTCCCGCCGAGGCCGGACCAATCTCCATTTCTCAAACATTTCTCAGCTCCTCTTAGTTTGAGCGGCTGAAAATGTCAATATTGCAGCAATGAGCCTGTTGTATAACACGCACGCCTGCAAACAAACGCCGACACACACAAAACTGTGATGACGCTCTCTTATCTGCTCGAGCTAATTTAAGCTTTTGTCGTTTCCCCCTGTGGCTCAGTGGCGAAACCCAAAGCCTTCGCATGGGAGACCCGTGTTCGAGGGTCTTTAAAATTTAGTCTCGCCGCGGCCAGGCTTACACCGAAACTTTTCGCTCGTTCAGTTCCAAGAAAATACGACTGTCCAGCGTATTTTGCAGTAAACAAGCCGGTACCATGGCCCGCTTGCCTGCACACAAATGCCGTTTCCACGGCGACCCAGAAAAATCATATAAGCAGTGTATTTTCTGGTATTCCGGCCACAGCTGATGGTGTTATGAGTGTAATAAAAATGCCCACAGCCCAGTGTTCATTTCTACACACAAATACAGCCCGCCACAGTGCAGGGGTCGCACAAATGAGATCGACTCATGTCAATTGTGCATTAAATGTAGTGAATGTGCCCACAACCCAGTGCCCACAAACACTACACACTGCATGTGCCACGTTTTCTGTAAAACGAAACCAACACACATACAGTCAGCTAAGGCCCACGGTGTTCAAGTCTCGCCGCGGCCAGACTCCACCAAAACTTCTCGCTCGTTCAGTTCCAAACAATGTGACTGTTCCAGTGTATTTTGCAGTAAACAAGCCGGTACCACAGCCCGCTTGCCTGCACACAAACGCCATTTTTTACGGCGACCCAGATAAATCCCAAAATGAGTGTATTTTCTGGTATTCCGGCCACGGCCGATGGTGTTATGAGTGTTGTAAGAATGCCCACGTCTCAGTGCCCATTCCCACACGCAGACACAGCCCGCCACAGTTCAGGGCTAGCACAAATAAAATCGACTCATGTCGATTGTGCAATAAATGTAGTGAACGTGCCCACGACACAGTGCCCACAAACACTACACGAAGCATGTCCCACGGTTTCTGTAAAAACGAAACCAACACGCATTCAGTCGGCGCGAGCCGACAGTGTTCTTAGTGCAGTGAGTGGGCCCGCTATCCCGCGCCCACATTCCCTCACAGACATGCCGAACCCCACGGGGCTCGTCCCGCTCGCCTTTTCTCCACAACCTGTCAGAGAGAAGATGAGCGCGGTCGGGCTCCCCGCTGTGATCAGCGCACCCCCCGCCTCGCACACTGCAAACACAGTGTTTATTTTTCAGCACACTGGAGCTCTCCGGCCGCCGTTATGCCGCGGCTAGAGCCCAGATTTCATTCTACCTCTAGCTATTCACGCAGATGCGTGGGCGAAGCTTCCCGGGGTATCAGAATGGGTGCTGAATACTATAAAAAGAGGCTATTCGCTGCAGTTCCCTCGACGCCCCCGCCGTTGCGCGGCGCGAGTCGGAACGACGGTAAAAAACGAAGTATCTCATCTACTTCGAGCCGAGATAGCGAAACTACTGAGCAAAGGGGCTATAGAACCTTTATCTCAGGCTCAGAGCGAAGGGGGTCTATACAGCAGGTATTTTCTGGTACCGAAAAAAGACGGGGGTCTCAGACCCATTCTAGATCTGCGACAGCTGAACAAAGCGCTCGCGAAGCGCCAGTTCAGAATGATTACAACCAGGAAAATCCTCGCGCAAGTTCACCAGGAGGACTGGTTTATGTCAATAGATCTGAAAGACGCCTATTTCCAAATACAAATAGCGTCATGTCACAGGCAATTCTTGAGATTCGCCTTTGAGGGCCAGGCATACCAATACAAAGTCCTGCTGTTCGGCCTGTCCCTGGCACCCCGTACATTTACGAAGTGCATGGACGCGGCTCTCACACCCCTGAGACTCCAGGGCATGCGAATTTTGAACTACTTGGACGATTGGCTGATTCTAGCTCGATCACAATCAGAGCTCATAGAACACAGGACCACATTACTCGAGCATCTCGAGAATCTGGGTCTCACAGTCAATTGGGCGAAGAGTTCGCTGTCTCCCAGCCAGAAAATTTATTTTCTGGGAACAGTGCTGGACTCGCTATCCATGACAGCGCGTCTGTCGCCAGAACGCGAACTGGACATTCAGCGCGCCGTGAAATCCTTCCACCGCGGCTCGATAGTCCAACTCAAAAGGTTTCAGAAAATGCTGGGCCTCATGGCCTCAGCATCTTCAGTACCCCAGCTGGGTCTGCTTCGCATGCGCCCACTGCAGCTGTGGCTGAAAGCGCGAGTTCCGCCCCGGGCATGGGCCGCTGGTCGGTTTCGCCTCCGGGTCGATCTAAAATGCGTTTCAGCTTTGGAACCTTGGAAAATAACCGACTGGTATCAGTCAGGTGTGAGTCTGGGGACTCCCTCGAGTGTGAAGGTGATGTCCACGGACGCCTCCACCTCGGGATGGGGAGCGCTGCTAGAGGGCAGACCGTTCTTTGGCCAGTGGTCAGAACGGGAAAAGCTCCTACATATAAACTGTCTGGAAATGATGGCAGTCGACAACGCGCTACGGCGCTTCTGTCCCCAGATAAAGGGTCACCACGTCTTGGTCCGGTCGGACAACATGTCAGTGGTGGCATACATAAATCGCCAGGGCGGCATCAAGTCCCAAAACCTTTACAGGCTAACGGAACGCCTCCTGGTCTGGTCTCAGCACAACCTGCTTTCACTGAGAGCGGCGCATGTGCCTGGTCACCTGAATCTGGGACCAGACAGACTGTCCAGAAACAATGTCCCAGCAGGGGAATGGTCGCTGCACCCGCAGACGATCCGACTGCTGTGGGAGACATTCGGCAGAGCGCAGGTGGACCTGTTCGCGTCCCACGAGAACGCTCACTGTCCGAAATATTTCTCCAAGAGCAAGGACGCGCTGGCCCACGTCTGGCCCCGCTGTCCCCTTTATGCTTCTCCCCCCGTCTCGCTCCTGCCTCAAGTGGTGGAACGAATCAGGGAAGACGGATGCCCAGTGCTGCTTGTGGCTCCGCTCTGGACAAACCAGACTTGGTTCTCAGTCCTGATGCGACTGACCAGCACTGCCCCATGGCCAATACCGTTGAGGGAAGACCTCCTCTCTCAGGCCAAGGGCTCGATTTGGCATCCTTGTCCGCAACTATGTTCCCTACATGGATGGGCCATCAACGGGTACCCGCTAACCTCCCGGAGGGAGTGTTAAACACGATCACGCAGGCGAGGGCCCTGTCTACTAGACGGCTCTGTTCCTCGAAATGGTCTGTGTTCTCTGCCTGGTGTCAAGCTCAGGGCTTTTCACCCGTAGACTGCGGGGTCACGGAAGTACTCTCCTTCCTTCAAGAGCTGCTGGATAAGGGCAGGACCCCATCCACGCTCAAAGTGTACGTGGCGGCCATAGCAACGTTTACAAAACCTGTGTCTGGCCAGTCACTGGGGAAAAACGACCTAGTCGTGCGATTCCTCAAGGGAGCTCGGAGGCTGAACCCTCCCAGACCTCCTTCAGTCCCGGTGTGGGACCTTTCTACGGTTTTGGAAACCATGAAAGGTGCCCCGTTCGAGCCAATCCATTTGTCAGACATGAAGCATCTGTCTTTCAAAATGGTGTTTCTTTTGGCTCTCGCTTCAGTGAAGCGCATAGGGGACTTACAATCGCTTTCAGTAAGCGCGTCATGTATGGAGTTTGGGCCTAATGACTCAAAAGTCATACTCAAACCAAGGCACGGGTACGTGCCCAAATCCCTCAACACACCGTTCAGGGCCCAGGTTATTTCCCTGTGCGCCCTCTCGGTTCATGATGAGGAGGAGGATGCGAGTCTCCTTTGCCCTGTCAGGGCACTGAGAGCTTATGTGTCCCGCTCGTCTGTCTTCAGACAGACCGAGCAGCTCTTCGTTTTGTTTGGCGGACGCTCCAAGGGACTGGCTGCATCAAAACAGAGCCTATCCAGATGGATAGTCGACGCCATAGCACTGGCTTACACTTCTAAGGGCCTGCAGTGTCCTTTGGGTGTCAGAGCGCACTCCACGAGAGGCGTGGCCTCGTCGTGGCCGTGGTATAGTGGGGTTACCCTGCAAGATATCGGTACGGCCGCAGACTGGGCCTCGCCGTCTACATTTATAAGGTTTTATAACCTAGAGGTTCCCGCCTTACAAGCCAAGCTTCTGTCGGTATAGAATTCAGTGCTATCTGCCCCGCTGTCCCGGCCCAGATGCTGAGTTTTGCTTGTCCATCGCTCACTGAGCGATAAAACAGCTCCATGGGTGTTAATAACCCGTACTATTACCCAGTTCAGGCTGAACACGTTCACCCTGTCTGCGTGAAACACTGTTAACATAACTAGCTCCTGTAGGATGCTATTTCATGGGGAATGATGCTTGCAGCCTCTCTTCTCCGACTCTCTGTGAGTCTATGGTGATAATGCACTATATGAGCCCCGGGCTACTGCCCTTGGGACTTTGGTGTCGGATCCCAGTACGCACGGCGTTTTGCATTGTGTTCCCCATAGCGTAAGATATTACGCAGTACGGGAGATACTCTCGTAAGAGAATGTACTCGGTTACTAACGTAACCTCGGTTCTCTCTAGAGAGGGAACGAGTACTGCGTATCTTGCCGTGCATACACAGCTCTGGTTCGCTTCGGCGATGAAAACCAGTTGTACCAGCCTTATCAAGCTATATTTATAGGGCGAAACCACGCCCTTTCTGGCGGGACGTGACGAAATGGGCGCGAAATGCCCCCATTGGATATGGTGTCACGCAGCGCCTCTCTCGATAGGCTGCTGCTGTTGCCGCAGGGCAGTCAATAGGCGCGCGAGCCGTCTTGCATATGTTTGCATGCTGCTGCACAGCGTTTTACTTTAATTCAAAATTAAGGATAATTTTTGGCTTCAATATCTCGTGGAAAAGAGGTTTTCCCCGTAGCGCAAGATATTACGCAGTACTCGTTCCCTCTCTAGAGAGAACCGAGGTTACGTTAGTAACCGAGTACGTTATTATTCATACTGTAACATTGTTTGTTCGTTGTGTCAAGTTGCAGTTTGTTTGAAATAACAAACCTGTTCACCCGAAGGAAAACTCGACGAAGTGCTATTAGAAGACATCCTGTCATAGCTTTTTGGTACATAACAGCTACCGTAGATGCAACACGCATTTGAAAAAGCGAGGCGCTGGAGAGCACAATTCGTTTGAATGCAAAATACAATTTCACCGCAAGATGGGAGAAATTCCTACACAATGTCCCTTTAATTAATTTAAAAGCATAATCTTAAAAGTTTAAATTAGATCTTTTAAAATTAAAAGACTGTTTAAATCAAATCTTTAAAGTTTTATTAAATTCATATCTTCTATTTATCTTCCTAGAAGACTTCTGTATGGCAGAAATGATTTTGCTAAAATTTAACCTAAGGTATTATTTTTACTAAACAGCATCTGTTCAAAAACTTTATAACTTTAAAGATCTTATTAATACAAAAATATGTAAGCAGTATTTTTATCCATGCAACATGAAACACACTGTAAAAAATTATCGTGATTTTAACAGTAAATGACTAAAAAAATGCTACAGTGAAAAACTGTTAATTGCTTAACAAGGTTTCTGTACTATATACGGTGAATAACTGTGATAGATCTTACCGTACATTTAATGTAATTTTACAGTAAAAGTTTACAGTTTTTGGAAGTGAAAAAGAACAAGTTATTGTATAATTTACATTTCACATTTGATATATTTTTGTTGAAATGTTTTTTCATAGTTTTTCTTATTTTTTTATAATCAGTTATGTACATTAGGGTTTTATGTTACATTTAATGTTGTTAAATTAATGTTTATTGCATTTTTAAAATTTCATGTGTGTTATTATGATGGTGTTTAGTGTTTGTGTGAATGAAACGGTGCAGCTTCTATATATATTAGTATTAACTTTCTCAGATTGTGGAAAATCTGCCAGCTGCCAGTTTTTTACAGTATTTTTTTTTAATACAGTGCACCCACACTTATAATATAAATGCAGTAGAGCAATGTTAAGACCTGTGCGCACTGAGCAGTTTCTAGTGTCACAACTTTATCAGGTGTGTGTAATGATAGAAGAGAACTTGACCTCCTCCTCTGCTGCCCTTTATATTATGCAGGCTCTTAAGATAAACTGAGATAATTAATTTATTCTGAATCATATGATGAACTTCTAATGTTTATTCAAACAGTTACGTGAGAGGCATTTCAAACCTTTTTGTAAGATACATGTAAAATTAAGGGAACTGTTTGCAATGTCACAAAGAGATAATGGCATGGATTCACAGGCAGGACTTAGATTAAACCAGAATGAGGCCTTAGTTCAATTGGGTTATTTAAGTAGCTTTTATAAACATGCCTTAGAAAAAAATAAAAATACTGGTGTGCATCTTGAGACAAAACAATGGCACTGATGTCAGTCCATGTTGCTTTAAGTTAAAACATGCATTTTAGTCTGGGATTACCGGGGAATGACATGTAAAAAAAAATATCACATAATTTAAAGGGGTCATGACATGGATTTCCCACAATATCCAAATAACCATTTTTGAACCTTGATTAAGTAAATGCTTTTTTATAATGAGGATGTTTTAAGCTATGAAACTTGCAGGATGTTTTAATGGTACAAAGACCTCTTATATGTCAAAGGATCAATGGAATTTTGAGTTCTTATGTCATGACTCATTTAAAGGAATAGTTAACTCAAAAATGAATCATCAGGTAGGCCTACTCCACCTTCTAGTTGTTCCAGACCTATATCCACTGAACACACACACACATGTTGGGTTCCCTTTCGAGAACAGTCACTTTGTGTTGCGTCTAGCTAGACGCTATGGGAAAACTCCTTTTCTCAAGAATATTGAAGCCTTTATTTTAAAACGCAGTGCAGCCGCACAGCGAGCATAAAGCAGAGCGTCTAGCTTGCCATTGGCTGTGCTGCAGCAACTGCACATCCTATGGCGAGGCGGCTGAGACGCGCGAACCAAGCCTGGCCAGCTCGCCATGGAATCAGATTTAATCTCCTTCAGTGAAACTTCACATCATTGACTTCTCCAGAGATCTCGCCGTCGAAGTGCACCTTGCAGCGGAACGATCAACCTGCCAGCTAAGCAGTCAGAGGACCAGCACCGCCTCCCTGAATTTGCCGTTAACCTGCAGCTATCTGGCGAAAGAAGCCATATCCTTTCTGAAAGCTTTCAGCATGCTTGCCGTTGCGACACCTGATTTAAAAGAGCAAAATTTTCTGAGAGCGTTGTTGCAAATGCCTCTCATCGACTGTCCCACGTGCGGAGCCTCTCTGCATGACGGAGACAGTCACAGCGAGTGCGCGAACTGCCTGGGCCTCGCCCACGCAAGAGCTGCACTCAACCAGGGCAGCTGCCTACACTGTGACAGGCTTCCCATCGCCATCCTGCGCTAGCGGCTAGCCCTCCTCTCAAACGGTGATCCCGCCCCTCGTGATCTCCCGCTCCCTTCTCTCGAGCGTGCACAAAGGATGCCAGAGAAGAGAGAGAAAAGTGATTCCACGCCAGGCTCAGTCCCCGCGCCTCTCGCCTTCTCCTCGCAAGACCCCTTCCACCGTGCTGTTCTCACAGATGGATCTCTGCCCCTCGTCCCAAAGGCGGATATCATCTCATTCGGTGCCTCAGGGGAAAGAGGCGATGACAGCCTTTTGCTCGCTGCGTCTGAGGGAGAGGATTGGCTGGGCTCGACACCAGACCCCGTCCTTCAGTCTCAGGCCAGCTGTGACGTAGCCAGAGTGAGCGTCAACGCCAAACTAATCCGCGTCCTCACAAAGGCCGTTAGAGACCTCGGCATCAAGTGGTCGCTGCCTGAAGAGCCCACCGTGAGCTGGCTTGATGGGTGCTTCCTGCAAGGGCGCCAGCAGGCCCCCCGCCAGAGGCCAGCACCCCGTTTACCGGAAGTTCATGAAGAACTCACGAAATCATGGCGCACCCCGTATTCAGCACACATGAAATCCTCTACCTCTGCCACGCTCTCGGTCATCGACGGCGCCGAGGAGAAGATGTACGACAGGATGCCCCTCCTAGAAGAGGCCATGGCAGCGCATCTATGCCCGCCCACCTCTAGGGGATGGAGAACCAAAACGGTCTACCCATCCAAGCCGTGCCGCACTACGTCAGCTCTCGCTGGTCGCGCCTACGCCAACGGTGGCCAAGCTGCATCGGCCCTGAACACCATGGCCATTCTACAAGTGTATCAGGCCAGACTCCTCCGTGCTATGAATCAGGCTGGACCGGATCCAGAGGTGTTTGGGGATCTGCACAGCGCTGCGGATTAAGTCCTACGAGCCACTAAGTCAACCGCCCAAGCTATCAGCAGGGGGATGGCTAGTCTTATTGTGTTAGAGCACCATCTTTGGCTGAACTTGACCGAGATTAAGGACGCTGACAGAACGGCTTTCCTGGACATGCCTATCTCCAACACCGGCATCTTCCAGCCAGTGGTCAAGGGTTTTTCTGAGAGGTTTACTGAGAAGTCATCGCAAGCCATGCAACACTTCTTGCCAAATCGCTCAAGTTCGGTTTCTAGGCGCCCTAAGGCGCTGCCTCCTCGGCCAGCCAAGCCCGCGCCTCAAGCTCCTCAGCCCCGCCCAGCGGCTGAAGCACACGGGCACCAGAGACCAGCTAAGCGCTACCCGCACCCGGTTTGCCAGGGCCCCCGACCCAAGGTTGCGTTGGACCCTGTGCCTCGGGCTCCCTCCTAATCCAAGGACATGGGGGAAAAGAGAGGGTTCGAGTCCAGCCACGGCCGGGCTCCACTACAGGCGAATGCCGTAGCAACGGCAGCTCGGGCAGAGCGAAAAAGAGTGTTTTCATAACAGCCCCCTAAACAGTTCAGGCGGCCCAAAATTTTCAAACATGAGTCACACTGCCCGTTACAAAGCACGCACCACTGATAACAGACACTGTCGCCACTACAGCAGTAAACACTCTCATAAAAACCAAGGGGCCATTTCAGGTGAATGCCGTTATGACGGCAGCTCAGTCTGAGCAAATAAAGAGTGTCTCACCAGAGCTCTGTCTGAAGCGCTGAGTGCCGGCACGAGCGTGGCATTCCGGCCATCTGCGTATCAAAGTGGTCCACAAATGTGTCAGAGCTCTAGCTCCGTGGAAACGCCCTGACTGGTACCAGTCAGGGGTGGACATGGGAGTGGTCTCAAGGAGGAAAGTGGTCTCGACAGATGCCTCCAACCTGGATTGGGGTGCCCTGTGTGAGAACAGAACAATATCCGGCCTCTGGTCGAGCCCGGAGAAGCGCCTGCATATCAACTGCCTCGAAATTATAGCAGTTTGCTTGGCTCTGAGGTTCTTCCTCCCAGAACTGAGGGGACACCACGTCGTGGTCTGCATGGACATGTCGGTGGTGTCTGCCCCACAGGCTTGCGGCCAGGCAGTGCTCGTGTCCGCACATCGAGAATCATTTCGACCAAACCCTGCCGGAGAGCCACTTCAGGGGATCAAGAACGAATCTTGAATAATACCCGAAATCAGTCTCGAGAGGCTGGTTCCCTTAGTAGAATATTTCAAAGCATGGTAAGACCTGCCAAATATTTCTCCTTGGGTCCTGCACACACTAGAGAAGGGTTACAGGCTGCAGTTCGATTCCACCCCCCGAAATTACATGGGTTGGTGTGGACTGCAGTCGACCTAGTGCAGGGTCGGGTATTGGAACAGAAAGTAAACTCCCTGCTGGTAAAGGAGACCATAGAGCGTGTTCCTTCGCCGGACAGGGAGTCCGGGTTCTACAGCCGCTAATTCATAGTTCTTAAGAAGGATGGAGGGTTGCACCAAATTTAGATCTAAGGCATTTGAATCGGTCTCTGAGAAGATTCAGGTTCAAGATGCTCACTATTCCCATCATCGTGAGTCCGATCAAATCTGAGGATTGGTTTGTCACGATATATCGAAGGGACACATAATTCACATCCATCCTTCCATCTCACAGGAAGTTCCTGAGGTTCGCTTTCAGGGGCGAAGCGTTCCAATATTGGGTTCTTCTTCCGTATATATATTGGGTTCTAGCTCTCTCTCCTAATGCACGGATGCAGCTCTAGCTCAGCTGAGGCTTCAGGGTATCAGGGTGCGAAATTATATCGACGACTGGCTTATTATGGCCCAGTCACAAGAGCTGGCAGTTCGGCATCGAGGTGTCGTCCTTGCCTACATCCAGAGCCTGGGGTTGAGACTCAACATGAAAAAAGCGTGTTGGCACCAGCCCAGAGAACCACATTCCTGGGAGTGGTGTGGAACTCGGTCACGATGTGGGCACAATTGTCTCCTGCACGGATCGATTCCATCCTGGCCACGGTGACCAGGATAAAGCTAGGCCAAGCCATCACTGTAAAACATTTTCAGAGAGTGTTAGGGCTCATGGCAGCAGCGTCCAATGTCATTCCATTCGGCCTGCTGCACATGAGGGCCCTGCAGTGGTGGTTGAAAACCAAGGGGTTTCCCCAAGTGGGAACCCGTTCAGCATGATCAGGGATGCCTTCGTTCCCTATATATGTGGAAAAAAGCTTGGTTTCTGTCCCAAGGCCCCGTGTTGGGAGCGTCATGTCGCCAGAAAGCCGCTTCGACAGACGCCTCCCTCACGGGCTGTGGCGCGGTCATGGATGGCAGGGCTCTGAGGAGCTTCCTCCCAGACATCAGGGGTCACCACGCAGACAATTTGTCGGTGGTCTCCTTCTTGATTCATCAGGGGGTTCTGAGATTGCACCCTCTATCTAGATTGGCGCATCAGATCCTCCTGTGGTCTCAGGGGAAGATGTTATCTCAGAGCAATGCACGTCCCAGGGACCAGAATCAGAGAGCTGACATCCTGTCGAGGTAGGGGCTGAGGCCCGGGGAATGGAGACTTCACACCAAGGTGTTGAAGTCGATATATGAGAGGTTCGGCCCAGTGGAAGTGGATTGTTCGGGCCAGACTCTATCAGATTCTATTGCCTTGAGATTTCTTCTACGCCAGTCACTCTAGTGCTCTCGTCCTAAGTGTGCCTGTGCGCAGCTTCACACTGGGACAGGCAAGGCTCGTTGTGGCATAGTGGGTACTCGTTCCCTAAAGTGTCGTAGTCAACGCAGTGTCTCGTTCCCTCGAAAGGGAACGTCTCCGGTTACGACTGTAACCCTTGTTCCCTGAGAAGGGAAGGAGACACTGCGTCCCTCCGCCATTGCGTCCCCTGCCTGGGAGCGACTTGCTTCATTGCAGAAGCTAACTCTGTTGTGTGCCGGCATCCCTTTGTAGCTTCCGTGTATGCCGTCACATGTTACGTCATGACGCAACACCAATCAGGATTGGATTAGTTTCATTCATACTTCAGATGCGTTATGCTAAGGGCGTTCCCCGAAGTGTCGACGCAGTGTCTCGTTACCTTCTCAGGGAACAAGGGTTACAGTTGTAACCCGAGACGTTTTAACTCCGTGCAAGGTTTCTTCCTCGTCTGCTTAAAGCTCCTATCCTGGAGTTCTTCCCTGCCACGGTTGCCTTTGACTGATCACTGAGCGGGGGTTGTAAGGCACCTTTTTCTTATTATTTTATTTTATTTTATTTCTTTTCTTTCCTTACTGTAATGCTTTTTTATTCCATCAAAAAACTCTTGGCCCAAAATCACAATGAGTGGGGACTCTAAAAAGTGCTCTAAAAATTGCAGAAAGCATTGTGTGTTGAAATGTATCATTACACTTATGTTGCTGATGTCAGGAAATGTGCAACCTAATCCAGGTCCTGTGACAGATATGATATCACTGCAAACTCCTGCCGATTTTTTAAAGAGGTCAGGTATTGGTTTTGTGCACATAAATGTGAGAAGTCTATTACCAAAAATTGATATGGTTAGAATTTGGGCCAAATCAACAAATGTTGATATTATGGTGTTATCTGAGACTTGGCTTGGTAGATCTACTCCTGATAGTTATATTTATATGGAGGGGTATAATTTATTTCGTACTGATCGTCGTGCTAAAGGTGGAGGAGTGGCAATCTATGTAAAAAATAGTTTGCAGGCATCAGTACAATTATCCAAGTCTGTGCCTAGACAATTTGAATTGCTAGTGTTAAAAGTTGAATTATCGCAAAATTATGTTATGACAGTTGCAGGATGCTATAGACCTCCTTCTGCACCAAAGGACACATTGTCCTCATTGTCTGATTGTTTGACTTCTATAAAATATACTGAGTTGGCTTTAATGGGTGACTTAAATTGGGATTGGCTAACATCTGCATCTGATCAAATTAAAAGTTTTTGTGACTTTTGTTTTTGTGACAGCGAATCTGACCCAAATTATAGACTCACCTACTAGGCCAAATTCTAAACAGCTGGACAAGTCTACGCTTCTTGATTTGTTTTTAACAAATGTGCCGCAGAAATACAAAGCTACTGCTGTTTTTGCAAATGATATGAGTGATCACTGCGTTATTGCTGGTGTGAGAGATGCCAGGATCTAAATGTAAACCGCGTATAATAATTAAGAGAAATCTGAAATTGCTCTGTAAACAAGCCTTTTTTATTTATCTTAATCTTTGTGACTGGACCAGAGTGAATTTGATACCAGATCCAGAAATAGCGTTGAAATATTTTAAATCACTATTTTTGGGCATTATAAACAAGCATGCTCCTTTTAGGAAATATAAGATTAAAGGGCGTGATAATCCGTGGTTTTCAGAGAAATTGTCTGATCTAATTCATAAACGTGATTGCTTGGTCAATTGCAAAGAAATCCAAAAATAGCTCAGACTGGCAAAATTTTAGGCACCTGAGAAACAAATGTGTCTCTCAAATACGTAAAGCAAAATCAGATTTTTATGTAAATGAAATATGTGATAGTTCAGCTAATCCCTCAAAATTTTGGAAAGTTATAAAATCACTGTCTTCTGACTCTAGGGATACTGTCATGCCAAATATATTGAAGTTACACAATGAAATTATTACAGACAGGAAAAGTATGCTAGATTCCCTGAATCAGCACTTTATATCCTCTGGGTTGTTGTTTGAGCATGCAACAAAACAGAGGAGACAAGAGGACTACTCTTTGTCTAGGGAAAATGTACCAATCGATTTTTATCTTGTTCCTATTGGAACGAAGGAGGTGTATGATGCTCTTATAGGGTTAAATACTAAGAAATCCGCTGGTCCTGATGGGTTGGATCCATACTTTTTAAATATTGCTGCTGCACATATTGCAGAACCTTTAACACACATTTTCAACCTGACTATTGAAACTGGATTAATACCAAGTGTTTTGAAGTCAGTATATCACGCAGCACTAAGATTAATAACTAATTCCAGTTTCCGTACTCATCATTGTTGCTTGTATGAGAGTGTTGGTTGGCCATCTCTGCACAATCGCAGGCTGGTATATTTTTCTTTTTAAGGCCATACTTTGTAAACTGCCTCCTTACTTATGCTCTCTTTTGACTATTAAAGTCACTACCAGGAAATGTAATCTTAGATCATATGGGCAAATCATGTATGAAATCCCACAAACGCGAACTGTCTTCGGTGAAAGTGCCTTTAAAGTTTTTGCACCGTTTTCCTGGTATAAATTGCAAAATCAGCTAAAATTTGACTGTTTACCGACAATGATACAATTTAAAATGAGGATAAAGGACTATTTGAGTACTAGATGCACATGTGCTGTTACTGAAAGCGGCTGGTGATTACGTTGAGATTGTTAAATTGCCAAAATGTACTTTTTTTCTTGTTTGTTTTGTTTTTGTTAATGTTTGTATTTGTACTTTTTAATATGGAACTATTATTCTGCTGTCTTGGCCAGGACTCCCTTGAAAAAGAGATTCTGAATCTCAATGGGACTATTTCCTGGGGCAAACGTTCAGTCACTAGAAAACAAAATGGACAAATTACATGCACGGATATGTACCCAGTGATACGTTCAGGATTGTACAATACTGTGTTTTTGTGAAACGTGGCTGGGAGATAAAACCCCAGATGAGTCCATAACACCAGAGGGCTACACGGTCTACAGAGCCGATCGCAACGCCGTGGACTGCGGCAAAACCCGCGGGGGAGGAACAGCGATCTTTGTCAATCAATCCTGGTGCACAGACAGTAAGGTGATTTCACAGTATTGTTCTGAGGAGGTGGAATTTTTAACTCTGATGTGTAGACCGTTCTATTTACCCAGAGAACTGCAGTGCATTGTTGTGAGTGTGGTGTACGTCCCCCCCTCTGCCAAGGAGGAGGAAGCATTAAAAGAACTGCATAACATGATCAATGAGAATATGTATCCTGACGCTGCTTTTATTATCCTGGGAGATTTTAACCAATGCAACCTCCGGAAGAGTATGCCCAAATTTGACCAGTTTGTGAATTTTCCCACTAGAGGAAATAATACTTTGGACCACTGTTATAGTAACATTAAAAATGCCTATACAGCAGAGCCCAAACCTCATTTTGGGAAATCTGATCATATAGCAATTCTGCTAAAGCCAACTTATATCAGAAGACTCCAAGATAATCCAACCACAACTAAAGTTGTTAACATCTGGTCTGAAAGTGCATTGATGAACCTGCAGGGCTGCCTAGAGACTACAGACATGAATATCTTCAAGGATGCTTCGGATGATATTCATGACTACACAGAGACTGTTAGTTACTATATCAACTGGTGTACATCTATCTGTATCCCTTCTAGAACAATCCGTGTTTATCCAAACCAAAAGCGGTGGTTTAATGGAGATATACGCTTGAAGATCAAGCAAAGAAATGTAGCTTTCAATTCAGGGGACAGGGAAGAATACAAGAAAGCCCGTTATGATTTGAGGAAGTCCATCAGAGCTGCAAAGAAGTCATATTCCCAAAAGCTTGAAAGCCACTATATGGAAAACAACACACGCAGTATGTGGCAGGGAATTCAAACGGTCACTAATTATAAGAGAATCACAAACAGGACTGAGACTAGAGATGCCACCTTACCAGACAGCCTAAATTATTTTATACTAGATTTGATAGACTGAATTGGGTCACTCCCTCAAAACTTCGTCTGAACACTGAGGACTTTGCGCTTCAGGTCACACAAGAACAGGTCCGGAAGGTTTTTGATAAGTTAAACCCCCGTAAGTCAATGGGACCTGATGGGGTATCGCCAAAAGTTTTGAAGGTCTGTGCCGAACAACTGGCAGGTGTGTATACAGATATCTTCAATATGTCTCTTACACAGGGAGTGGTACCACGCTTATTTAAGTCGTCGATTATTATACCAGTCCCCAAGAAAGTAGATACATCTACCCTGAATGATTTCAGGCCAGTCGCATTGACATCAGTCCCCATGAAGTGTCTAGAGAAACTTGTGCTAAGACACATTAACTCTGTGGTTCCGGACAATGTTGACCCCTCACAGTTTGCTTATTGCCCTAATAGGTCAGTGGACGATGCAGTGGCCATGGCTCTGCATCTCACTCTTCAACATCTGGATCGGAGTGGAACTTATGTAAGAATGCTTTTCTTGGATTATAGCTCCGCTTTCAACACGATCCGACCTGGAAAGCTAATCAAGAAGCTGGTCTACCTTGGGGTCCCAACCACCACCTGTAACTGGGTTTTGGATTTTCTTACGAACAGACAACAAAGAGTTAGGATGGGAAGTAATATCTCAACTGAGCTCACTTTAAGCAAGGAACACCACAGGGCTGCTGTCTTAGCCCAAAACTTTTTACTCTATACACACATGATTGTGGCACTAACCGGAACAACACTGCTATCATTAAATATGCTGATGACACAACTGTCTTGGGCCTGATTAAGGGTGGGGATGAGACTGGCTACAGGGAGCTGATTGATAATATTCTGGCTTATGGGGAGGACAATGATCTCATTCTGAATATAGATAAAACAAAAGAACTAACCATGGACTTCAGAAAGAAATCCATTCTACAGCCACTGATCATCAAGGGGATTGAGGTGGAAAGAGTTGAGAGTCACAAGTTCCTAGGCCTGCGAGTGTCTTCAAATTTGAGTTGGACCATAAACACTGCTGTCACAGTGAAGAAGGCCCAACAGAGGCTTTATTTTATCAGGCTGCTAAGGAAGGCAGGACTCAGCCGCAACCCACTTATCCAGGCCTATAGAGGACTTGTGGAAAGCATTCTAACAAATGGTATCATTGTCTGGTTTGGAAGCACCACCCAGGCAGAAAGGAGAGCTCTCCAGAGGGTAATAACGACAGCGGAGAAGATCATTGGATCGGACCTTCCTTCTATGGACACTTTATTCACACAACGCTGCAGGAAGAGAGCTAAGAACATTCTAAGGGACACACACCACCCTGCACACTCCATGTTCAAACCTAAACACTCAATATATAACTTGAGATATAGCAGACCGGACAGTATTATTTCACACAGGGTGCGGTTCTATAACAGTTTCTTTCCAGCCACTGTGAGACTGATGGCGAAGGACATGGCAGAAGGAACAAATGTGTCTGCCTCATTTTTTGTAAAATGACAGGTGTTATCTCTTTTTGTATAGAGGTGGTACAGGAAGCCAATGAAATGTCCATGTGGCAGTCTCTGTTAGATAGACAATGTTTATTACAGTAAATTTGTTTTTAAATATTTATGTCACGTAGTATCTTGGGACAGTGCAATATTTCTTTCCTTCAGCGTGGAGCAATCTTAAATTTTATCATAATCTTAAATTAACAATTGTAAGTGTGGGGGGTTGCTTGACATGGGTTTGAGATGCCCTTTGTTTAATGTATTTTTTAAGGTTTTGATTGTATTTCTTAAAGTCTATTTATTGTGTGTAGTGTGTTTTGTGTAGCTTGTTAGCTGTTTTTCTTTGTTTTAATGTTTATCTTTTATGCTGACTCAACGAGCTCTGCTACAAAAAATCCTATTTACCTGTATAGCTGTACCGGTACAAATGGCAAATAAAGCTTTAACCTCCTGGTAAAATAAAGGTAAATAAAATAAAATAATAAATAAATGCTGTCCAAACTTGCATGCTATATCTCAAGCCAAATAATACAGTCGCTTTGTGTGAGGAACAGATTGAAATGTAATTTATTAATTTAAATATCTTTTCTGACAGCCGTGGTCACGTATGGAAAAGAGCATCATATAGATTCTGCTATAAATAACCCCTTTTCATGGAAGGAAGAGGATCATAAAGATTTCAGAAGACATGAAGGAGAGTAAATAATGACAGAACTATGCCTCTGATGCCTGAATGTCACGCTGAACAACTGAATTACATTGTTGCCGTAGCCTGAGTAAAGCTTTTGAGGCTTCAGAGATGAGATAGTAGAATAGAATTTTTCAGAACTGAACAATTACTGTGCTTATGGTCATCTGTCTGCACTTCAATGTAATATTCCTCATGCTCCAATTAAAAACATTCAGTGAAAGCCACAATGTCTCTTTACTCTTGTTTTTAATATTTTGTGCATACAAGTGAGAATTTGAACCGTTATGCACTAAATTCTTCTTTCTTCTAATTCTACAACGAATTACTCTGTCAAGGTTTGAATGATCTCATAAGAGATCAGTGGAGCAGCCTGCAGAGGAAACGTTTGATGGATGTCATGGCCGCTTACTCCAGCAGCTATTCGGCAGAACAAACGATCCAAGGCCAAGATTTCAGAGTGCTGGTTTCTTTGTTGTCTAAATGACCACGTCCAGAACCCTAATAGGCTTTGACACTCTGCAACCAAGTGGGACAAAAGCAGAAGATAAGCCTTTTCGTGCTGGATTTAGACTATGGAAAGGGAATTTCAGAGGTAAAAGATTGTGCACGCTTTAGGCTTCTTGTGCCCAAAACATTCAGATTGCTGATTAGAAGAAAAAGTACAATCAGTTCTGAATGAATAAAACATACTTAATGAAACGTGAGTCATTATGAGTTATTTTGGTTTGTTTGATTTCCATAATACCTGGAGTGTTTCTTCATTATTGGAAGTGTACTAGATTGTAGTAATTTGAATGCAACTTTCAGCAAAGACTTGAACAGTGAATTTCAAAGGTGACAGAGCAAAAAAAAAAAAAAAAAAATATGTAAAAAAGAATAAAGGACATAAATCTGGGGTCACATAACATCACTGAGAATATTTTACAATGAATAAGTGTCTTTGATTCTTTTGTGATCTCTTCATAGTGACTATGATTTCTGACTCTGTAGTCTTTGTACAGTGACAGCAAAGAGATGATCTTCCTGGTTAACATGACTTTAAGATAACAACAACTCCATCTTAGACATGTCCTAGAATGTTTTGCTGTGTCATGTAGGTGCAAATCCTTTTGACATCCTTCCTGCAAACTCAAAAACCTAGAACTGGCCTTTTATGTTGATTCATCTTTCATTTATCTCATTTAATACTAAAGTTTATCTTTTAAAAGAGTCAGTGACAAATATAAGTATAAGGTAAGGTACTGCTGGGATAGGATCCAGCTGTTAGGACAAATGGTTTAGAGAATGGATGGATCACATGACATGACAACTAACCTTATCTCGTCATAAAAAGGTCAAATTATTTAATTGATTTGATCCTTGCTACCATTGCCTTTTTAATGCTGTTTAATACATGTTGGTCGCACCACATGACTTTGACAGAAACGTTTTTCAAATCTTTTTTTTTTTTTAAGAAACGTGTTCACTGTTTTTTCAGTGAAATGAAAGATAGTGCCAAACAATTTCGTCCTTTTAAGTTTTTTTTTTCAACATTATGATTTTAGAACAGTTGTATCACCTTAACATGTTCTACTTTATGCCCCCAAAATTCAGAAATTAAAAACATGCTTAACAGAAGATGTGTATTCAAGTCATTGTACAGTATGTATGAATGGCATTTTTAATGTATTAACATAGGAAATCGGATCCAGACAAAAATGAGCATCACATCAGTGATGCTCAGCACACAGAGGCAAATGAAGAAGAGACTTGTATTCAAGCCCTTTCACATTGATTTATTACCCTGAGCACATTTGTATTACATAATTCTGAAACTCACAAGCCTTGGACTCCATTCTGACAAATGACAACGATCACTGGAAACAAACATATAAGTACAGTCATTTTCTTTTATTCACTTTCCTCAATTTTAAAATATTGCCACAATAAAAGGTCCGTATGATTGATGTCCTTTTCAACAGTGCCATCAATTCGGCCAGCTTTTTTTTTTCTTTTCATTTTGCACATGATGAATGTTTACACATGCAGTTAAGGTCAGTGACCGGATCATGACAAATGACTTGCCTCAATGGCACTCAGAGTTGTGACCACATCACGTCTACATCACTAACACATTACATTCAAATCGTAAGTATGATGAGCCATTTCTCAAGTTCCCCAGCAGTGACTTGAATGAATTCGTCATTCACTCCAGTCTCCTCTATACTCTCTGATTTGACTCTTTGTGACAGTTTTTGTCTTGCTACTTGGAACATACTCACACACGTCACTAGATTCGCACCAGTGCTATGCATTCATTGAGAACTGAAAGCACAGCAGGTTGAATCATGGCCAGAATTGTTGTTTCCAGCGACGTCAGAGGCACTGGCCCTGGGCCATGCAACGCCTGATTACATTACCAGGAGCAGATCTCAGCTCCCTCATTGGTTACAGTAGAAAGTTCAGTTTGAATAGATCAGTGATGAATCACATGGCAGCTTGATCAGACACGTCTTGCTTTACATTGAAGTGCTGTATACTTCAACACAAAAGTCTGGAGGCTTATGGCAAGTATCTTGCACATATAAAGAATGATTTGCACCCATTCAGCCATTCAGGAAAAGGAAACGGTGACAGAATCAGTGATGATTCTAGTGTGTCAAGAGTCAAGACAACAACTGATGTACAAAAATCATTTTCTTTTTTTGTCATGTTTCTTATTTTCCAGTACAAATATCTAAGCATTCTTAAATCAAGATCCATTTACTTGAGAAGCAAAATGACATAAGATATTCATTATGAAAAAAGTATCTAAATTAAGTGAGTTTATGCTTAAAACAAAAACAAATGTGGGGTCAGAATTATTATTATTTTTATTTTTTTGCAGTGTAAAAATAAAAAATAAAAAAGAGCAATTGAGTTACACTGCTTTATTAATCTACATAAAATGATGGCATCTCCACAATATAAAAAGCACTCTGAAGGACAGACCGTTTTAGTCCATATCCAAAAGTTTACTCTAAACACAGATTGCTTTACTCCTTGTTGAAAAGTGCATTTATAAAATCAAAATTAGTCGGTCACAATTACTTTTGAAACAATTGTAATCACTATTATTATGTAGCCAACACTAATATAACAAGATTCATGGAGCCTTAGATATTGACAGTTTACAGCATTGCTTTTGCAAATACATCATTAGAAATACACACATTAACAATTTCACAGTAAGTACACAAACAGTTCAGTAAGCAGTGAGATAAAAATGACTGTTTCTTCGAGACATTTTTCAAGAAATATGTAATTGGCAAATCTTGAAATAATGTGTGACATACTGAGTCCATAAAGTCAGAGTCACCTTGTAATCACAGACGTTTTTTTCTTTATATTCTGTCTGTTTCTATCACACATTCCTTCGGTTAATTTTCAATTTTCAGTGTTGATGCTGCCTTAATCATGTTGAGATCGCATTGGTTTATGTAGTGTCTGCTGTCAAGAAGAGGTAAGAATTAACATACTCATCTGCCATCTGCTATGATAATCAAAAATACACAGCTCTGACTGCCGATAGATTTAATCTACTGTTGACAACAGACTCTAGAATGACTTGAAGACAAATCCTCTGTATGTTGGTATTTTTGAACGCCTTTAATGGTTCAAATAATTAATCCAACAAACCCCTGTCACAGTATTTGAATGAAAAATACTATAGTCTAGGAAATGGAAATGTTTTGCGTGCTTGTCCTGGCTTTTGCTCCGCATATCCTTAACAGACAGGTGAGGTTCATCTCTAAAGAGATTCCAGTCTGGCAGTTTCACTACGGATTAATTTGTGAAGCGGTCACAAGATAATGCAGGCCGAAGGAAGGGGTAGTTAAACTATACTAGAAAAAACCTGAATGGAAAGTAAGTGGTTTATTCCACATGCAAACAGAGAGGGTAGAAAATGGTAATGAATAATTAAATGATGACTGGTTTTGGCACAGACAGGAAAAAGCATGCTTGAAGAATAAATTAACTTTAGGCCAGTGAATCACAGTGCTACATACATCCAGATTCATGAGCGTCAAATATTATTTTTGCCCATACAAAACCTACTTCTGTCTATGTCAAACAATTTAACAAAAGTCAACACTGATGAACAGGGCAACCAGTGTGAGTTATTTACTAAATGTTCTGTACAGTGAACAATCAGACACATCTCATTTTAAAAGGCTAATTTTACCCGGTTTTGGCACGAGTTTAAAAAATATGGTATTTAAAAAAAGAACTCCCACCCAAATGTATTTCACCATTTAGAGGGATTTGTCACATATGAGGTATGTTTAATTTTAGTATTACGATGTGCCTGTGCTGTACCTAAAATCCCAGATTGTAATCCAGAAACAATTAATGATTCTGGATTATGGGAGTTCTGATACTTTCAGATTGTATATAAAATTAAATAAATAAATAAAATGATGTACTGTAAAATCCCAGATGTTTACATCAATATACAGTAGTGAATACACAAAATGATTCTGTTTATACATCATTTTACAATAATCTTAGGTTTTTTTTGCAAAGTTTTACAAATTGCAGTTTACAAGACTACAGTTGATAAACTCCCAGATGTGCCAGAAAGTGCATTCATGTTAACAGCAAATTACTGTTCAAAACAAATGTGAGTAAAATCCATTTTATACACAATTATATTATGTAATTTTACATTTTTTTAATGAAATAATAAGTCTTTATTTTAAGATGTAATGAGCCTGTTATGTGGCCTACATCATTGTAAAAACTGCCGGCCCGTTATTATTCACCTCTATGAAGCCCTTAAAGAGAAGCTCCTTCCATGCTGCCTTCAGACACTTTCTCTAAATCTTCCATCACTAAGTCTTGCTCGTTGACGTGGTTCATCCTCCTCGAGCTATTATTCTCCAGGCTATTAAGAGAGATGGGCTCTGTGGAGGGTTGCAGGTTCACCGGCTGCACAGAATTGCCCTGCATCCTGTGAGAATAGGTCCGATGTTGACCACCGACAGGACACAGGCCGAACTTAAAGATGGCCTGAAATCCACGGCGGAAGTTCTCGTTGAAGAACCCGTAAATTATCGGGTTGACACTGCTGTTGAAAAAGGCTAGCCAGTGGGCAAAGGGGTAGATGTAGATGTTAATAAGCCTGTACTGATGTTCAGTAAGTTTCACATAGTCTGTTAGCATCATCAGCGTCCACAGAGGCAACCAGGACAAGATGAAGAGCAAGGCCACGATGAGGAGCATTTTGATCACTCTTTGTTTTTTCTTCGACACAGAGAGACGGTTATCGTGGCCAGGTTTGGCCCCTGCTGGCATAGCCGTTTTAAACAGAGTGATCCCAATCCTTGCGTACATGATCACTATGAGGGACAGAGGAGCTAGGTAAATGTTGGCAAACAGGACGGTTGTGTAGATTTTCCTCATCTCCTGGTTGGGCCAGTTTTCCCTGCACCAGTAGAAAGGGCTTGTTTGGTTACCATCTCCCAGGAACACGCGAATGGTTTGTTCTTTAGTCACTTGAAGCATGACGCCAGAGGGGCACATGATGGAAACTGCCAGAACCCAGATCATCACAATAATGAGGCTGGCTGTTGATATTGTCAGTTTCTGCTTGAAGGGATATACAATACATCTGAATCTGCAAAAGAAAGCAACAGGCAACAGGTAAAACATTTAACAGCCCTATGAAGAAACAGCTGTGTTTTTATCATGCAGTCACACTAATGACTGAGGCTATTTTAGAGTTTCTTCTTTTCAGTATTTTTGGAGATGAACAGGATGACAGTTTTTCAAAAAATGTTTCGCTCTCATTTCCTGTTCTCTCAACTCAATATGTCTCAATATGACTCATTACTATAGATTGTTAGTATGATTAACTAAAATAACCCATTCATTGTTGTATCTGTCCCACTATTAAGTGATTGAAGCCCATTTCCACCATGGAATTAAAAATCTAAATTGAAATTGCAATGTATTATCTCGTATTCTGTATTTTTGCTCTGAAATTTGAATTTCTGATTTTTTTTGTGTGAAAAAAACGGAACTATTTATTCAGAATATGCATTTCACGATATATAGACACCATTTTGTGTATATATTAGATATATAAACTCAGAAACAAACTAAAATTTCAAAATTTCAAGATACAAACTTGAAATTGTGAGAAATAAAGTCGGAATTGTGAAATAAAAATTGGGTGAAATGTTAGGTACAATATTGGGTGACCAGGCGCCTCAGTTTTTGTGGGACATTCCTGAAATGTATTGTCTGCATTTCAGTATTTGTCTGTTTAAAAATACTACACCTGTAATACTACAGCAAAAAAAAAAAAAAAAAAAAACTAATGCATTCAGAGAGGGTTTTTTCACTGATGACAACTACGTTGATGGAGCAAAGAGGCAGTGTGGAAAAGTGAACTGGTGAAGATTAGCCTCAGTTACACTTTCCAGGACTTCTACAGACACACAATGGGCGAGAAGGCTCTGCTTAGTTCAAGATGCACTGAATCCAATTAAATGCAAAGGCAATTTATATTTAGTTCTACCAGAAAAACTCAGGAGAATAAATACTGTAACAATAAATACATTTATTGGTAGCCCAGCAAGCAATAAAGTTCTTTGGCGTAGGCCCCGTCCATAGCTCGCAATCTGAGGGTCCGGACCCTGCATTTCCTGCCTGAAGACGAAGGCAGAGGTGCAGCCGACCCCCTGGGAGGTATAGGAAGGGACCATCCTGGTGGTGGTGGGAAGGATGGAGGGGAAGGAACCATCTTGGAGGTGGTGGGGAGGATGGAGGTACAGTAAATTAAAGCGTCAGCATCTGCGAATTCAAACATGTGTAAGTACCGGTCTTTTATACCGCAAGTATTAGACACGATTGGATAGATGAGAAGGTAATAAGTGACGTAGCAATTGAGTCTTCCTGGCAGAACTTAACGCTAAAGCTTCCATTTCATTGCATTTAGTAGACTGAATAGGTTGAATATCTGAAAATTGAATGCAAATTGAGTCACAATTAACATTTTATAAAGCTTATTAGCAATTTAAATCATTATCATCCAATATCACTGCAAATAGGATTTCCATCTAACATAAATCAATATTTACAAAGTCTAATATTAATAACTTATTGCTCTCCCACAGGTCCCACATTGTCCCACAAAAGCACATCTGCTGACCCGCAACAGAAGTGTTCAGCCTGATAGTGTAAAAAAATACACACCACATTTAATTGGCCTTTTCGGTTAAACACAAATGAAAAGGGCACTCAATTTATCAGCACTCTTAATAGTCCTACAGTACAACTGATTTGTAAACAAAAAAACAAACTCTCTAAGAGAACCGTTTAAAAACAAGGATACATACTAATTTGATGTTTTAGAGGCGCTCTTCAGTGAAAACTACTCTTTGAAAAAAGTCTTTAAAAAGACTCTTCCTCGAAAGAAACTAAACAAAACCAAATGAGAAACTATATAAGATTAATCAATAAGATATATTAACAATATCTCTAATGTGGAAGAGAAACAACTAGTGACAGTCATTGAAACTGTTATTGTTGCAGAATAGACAACAAATATAAAAAGTGTACCCTTGTGTTTTCACAAACTATCCAATAAATGCTGGGCAGGATATAAATCAAACTACACTACAAAAGTACTACAAAAAGTAAGTACACAGTATTAAGTGCCAGAATGTCTGCCTTCCAGGCTCTTTAGCTCCTCTAGTGATGCGTGGGAATACTTATCATGAATATATTATGTACAGCATATAATACATCCTTCTCTGCACACCTGGAACATTTATGTATATTGTCCATGCCATACACAATGTATTTCTGCAAGCTGTGTCCGAAACCACCCTGTTAGTTTTGTCTTACTCTATACTCGACAATTTCATTCCCTAATGCACACTCATTTATACCCATAATGCACTCTGATTAATAGCGCACATGTATACGCTTTAATACAGTGTTACCCCTATTGTAAAAGGACTGAAATCTTTATTTTGTACTGGTTGATTAAGAAAATCTAAAGATGTATAACAAACCAAAATTATGCAGATTGGTTTTTAATGGTTTGAAAGTTTTGAATTTTTAACCTTCAAAAAAATCCATTCTGAGCAGTTTCATATTTACAGTATTATTATTACAGCATATTACAGGCACATTGGCCATGCAATCAATTTATTCTGAGGGGGTCTATGACTTATCCATACATCCTTAACATTTCATATGAATGGTCAGAGTAAAAAACAAACTTGAAAACTGAGGTCAGACTAAAATGTTTGCCTTAATGAATGTATAATTGATTTTATGCACTACTTAGTAATGGATGAATCTAAAATTGTTCAGCTTTGTGGTGTACTATGAAGTATTTGTTATAATGCCTTATTGTATATAGATATCCACACTATATTGATAGCCGGAACAATCAATTACAAACTACAGACAGGCTACTCACTATATATGCGGCAGTGAAGGAATCATACAGACAGGAAACATACAACAAAAGGGTAAAACATGACCTCAGATGACTACTTAACACATAATTAAATGTGATTCCATGTGTAAAAATGTAAGAGGAGATGAGGGTTAATTTAACACTGATTCACCGTCTGGTAGTATTAAGCTGGAACAGATGCACAACAGCGAACACACACACACACACACACACACACACACACACACACACACACACACACACACACACACACACACACACACACACACACACACACACACACACACACACACACACACACACACTCCAGCAGTGATTGCTTTCATTTCACTGCTTCCCCCAAAGGCCCCATGTCGTGATGATATAACAATGACATCAGGTGGGTATGGAAGCCCAGCTGTCCAATCTAAAGGAACAGAACCAATCCAAGAACAACAGTCTGGACCTTCCAGTGGCCTGTTTCACACATACATTGCAGTGCGTATTTTTTCCATACCTATGTTGGCAGATTAGAGCTTTCCCACTGCATGCGGATGCGGTCTGGCAATGCGTTCCAAAAGCAGTGTGTATAGGCTACAGCAGTCGTTTCCTAAGCTACACATGCTAGAATTAAAGTGACAGAGCATGGTTCGTGGTGAAAATGAACACGGATTGAGATCAAAATGTAGTAATCTCACCATGAATGCATTTAATTAAATGATACTATTATTTTTCACAGATATCTTTTTATTTTAAGCCCAGGGTAAAGCAAGGAAAAACAAAACACTTACCATGAGTAGCAAAAATAACTAATGCGGTCAAAATTTAAATATTTTTTTTTATTGTGAAAAACGTACTCGGTTACTAATGTAACCTCGGTTCTCTCTAGAGGAGGGAACGAGTACTGCGTAATATCTTACGCTAAGGGAAAAACTCTTTTCCACGAGATATTGAAGCCAAAAAATTATCCTTAATTTTGAATTAATGTAAAACGCGTTGCAGCAGCATGCAGACATAGGCAAGACGGCTCGCGTGCCTATTGGCTGCCCTGCGACAACTGCAGCAGCCTATCGAGAGAGGCCCCATGTGACGTCAGATCCAATGGGGGCGCTTCGCGCCCACTACGTCACGTCCCGCCGAAACGGGCCTATAAATATAGCTCGATGGCTGATATAATCTGGTTTTCATCGCCGAAGCGAACCAGCGTGTTGCAGGCATGGCAAAGATACGCAGTACTCGTTCCCTCTTCTAGAGAGAACCAAGGTTACGTTAGTAACCGAGTACGTTCTCTTATGAGAGGTTCTCTCGTAATGCGTAATATCTTACGCTAGGGGAACACAATGTAAAACGCCGTGCGTTCTGGGATCCAACAAAGTCCCAAGGGCAGGTGCCCGGGGCTCATATAGTGCATAATCACCAGGGACTCACAGAGAGTCTGAGAAGAGAGGCTAGAAGCGTCATTCCCTACAAGTAGCATCCTCAGGGAGCTAACTACATCAACAGTGTTCCACACAGTCAGGGTGAAAAATATCTGGCCTGAACTGGGTAACAGTATGGGTCTTATTTAATGCCCATGGGGTAATTTTATCGATCAGCGAGCGATGCTCAAGCGGTTTCAGTATTCTGAGCTGAAGCAACGAGGCAGACAGTACTGATTTTTTAGATCGACAGTAGTTTAGCCTGTAAGGCGGGGACCTCTAGGTTATAAAACCATATAAATGTCCATACATATATCCTGCAAGGTAATCCCGCTAGACCACGCCCACGACGAGGCCATGCCTCTTGTGGAGTGCGCTCTGACACCCAAAGGACACTGCAAGCCCTTAGAAGTGTAGGCCAGCGCTATGGCATCAACTATCCACCTGGATAGGCTTTGTTTAGATGCGGCTAGTCCCTTAGCACGTCCGCTGAACGAAACGAAGAGCTGCTCAGTCTGTCTGAAAACAGACGAGCGGGACACATACTGTCTTGAACGACAAATGTTTCATGTCTGACAAATGGATTGGCTCGAACGGGGCACCTTTCATGGCTTCCAAAACCGTAGAAAGGTCCCACATGGGGACTGAAGGGGGTCTGGGAGGATTCAGCCTCTTAGCTCCTTTAAGGAAGCGGATAACCAGATTGTCCTTCCCCAGTGACTGGCCAGTGGCTGGTTTAGTAAACGCTGCTATGGCCACCACATAAACCTTGAGCGTGGATGGGGTCCTGCCCTTATCCAGTAGCTGTTGAAGGAAGGAGAGAACTTCCGTAACCCCACAGTCTGGGGGTGAAAAGCCTCGAGCTTTGCACCAACCAGAAAACACAGACCATTTTGAGGAGTAGAGTCGTCTAGTGGACAGGGCTCTAGCCTGCGTGATCGTGTTTAACACTCCCTCCGGGAGGTTAGCGGATACCCGTTGATGGCTCATGCATGTAGGGACCACAGCTCCGGGTGAGGATGCCAAACCGAGCCCTTGGCCTGAGAGAGGAGGTCTTTCCTCATCGGTATTGGCCATGGGGCAGTGCTGGTCAGCTGCATCAGAACTGGAAACCAAGCCTGGTTTTTCCAGAGCGGAGCCACAAGCAGCACTGAGTATTCGTTTTTCCTGATTCGTTCCAATACCTGAGGCAGGAGCGAGACGGGGGGAAAAGCATAGAGTGGGCAGCGGGGCCAGACGTTGGCCAGTGCATCTCTGCTCTTGGAGAAAAACTTCGGACAATGAGCGTTTTCTTGGGACGCAAACAGGTCTACCTGCACTCTGCCGAATGTCTCCCACAGCAGTAGGACCGTCTGCGGGTGCAGAGACCATTCTCCTGCTGGAACATTTTTTCTGGACAGTCTGTCTGGTCCCAAATTCAGGTGACCAGGCACATATGCTGCTCTTAGTGAGAGCAGATTGTGCTGAGCCCAGATCAGGAGGCGTTCTGTCAGCCTGTAAAGGTTTCGGGACCTGATGCCACCCTGGCGATTTATATAGGCCACCACTGACATGTTGTCAGAACAGACTAAGACGTGGTGACCCTTTATCTGGGGACAAAAACGCCTCAGCGCGTTGTCCACTGCCATCATTTCCAGACAGTTTATGTGTTGGAGCTTCTCTCGTTCTGACCACTGGCCAAAGAACGGTCTGCCCTCGAGCAGCGCTCCCCATCCCGAGGTGGAGGCGTCCGTTGACACCACCTTCACACTCGAGGGAGTTCCCAGGTTTACACCTGACTGATACCAGTCGATTGCTCTCGAAGGTTTCAGAGCTGAGACGCATTTCTGATCGACCTTGAGGCGAAGCAGACCGGAGGCCCACGCCCGAGGCGGTACTCGCGCTCTTAGCCACAACTGCAGCGGGCGCATGCGAAGCAGACCCAGCTGGAGTACTGAAGATGCTGAGGCCATGAGACCCAGCATTTTCTGAAACCTTTTGAGCGGGACTATAGTGCCGCAGCGGAAGGATTTCATGACGCGCTGAATGTTCAGTCTGCGCTCCGGCGACAGGCACGCTGTCATAGACAGCGAGTCCAGTTCTGTGCCCAGAAAAGAAATTCTCTGACTGGGAGACAGCGAACTTTTCACCCAATTGACTGTGAGACCTAGATTCTCGAGGTGTTCGAGTAATATGGTCCTGTGTTCTATGAGCTCTGAGTGTGATCGAGCTAGAATCAGCCAGTCGTCCAAGTAGTTCAATACTCGCATGCCCCGAAGTTTCAAGGGCGCGAGAGCCGCGTCCATGCACATCGTAAATGTACGGGGTGCCAGGGACAGGCCGAACGGCAGGACTGTGTATTGATATGCCTGGCCCTCGAAGGCGAATCTCAGGAATCGCCTGTGACGTGGCGCTATTTGTATTTGGAAATACGCGTCCTTCAGATCTATTGACAGAAACAAGTCCCCTTGGCAAATCTGCGCAAGGATTTTTCTGGTCGTGAGCATTCTGAACTGGCGTTTCACAAGCACTTTGTTCAGCTGTCTCAGATCTAGAATGGGTCTGAGACCCCCGTCTTTTTTCGGTACCAGAAAATATCTGCTGTAAATATCCCTTCGCTCTGAGCTTGAGATAAAGGCTCTATGGCCCCTTTGCTCAATAGTTTCGCTATCTCGGATCGAAGTAGATGAGCTACTTCGTTTTTTACCGTAGTTTCGACCCGCGTCGTGTAACGGCGGGGACGTCGAGCAAACTGCAGCGAATAGCCTCTCTTTATAGTGTTCAGCACCCATTCTGATACCCCGGGGAGCTTTGCCCACGCATTTGCATGAATAGCTAGGGGTAGAATGAGATCTGGGCTCTGGCTGCAACACAGTGGCGACCGGAGAGCTCCGGTGTGCTGTAACGTAAACACTGTGCTTGCAGCATCTGAGGCGGGGGGCGTGCTGATCCCAGCGGGCAGCCTGGCCGTGCTCGATTTCTCTATGGCAGTTTGTGAAGAGAAAGTTAGCGGGGGAAACCCCGTGGGGTTTAACATGTCTGTGAGTGAATGTGGGCGCGGGACAGCAGGCACATTTACTGCACTTAAAACACCGTCTGCCTGAGCTGACTAAATGTGTGTTGGTTTCGTTTTTACAGAAACCGTGGGACATGCATTGTGTAGTGTTTGTGGGCACTGGGTTGTGGGCACATTCACTACGTTTAATGCACAATCGACATGAGTCGATTTTATTTATGGCAGCCGCCATCAGCGAGCGCGAGAGCTCCATGATCCCCACTCAGGCAGGAAACGCAGATGACATGGCGGTCCCCGTCGCTGAGTGTGGCTCGGCACGAGCCACAGGAATGAGGCATCTTTAAAAAGACGCTTGCTCTTTTAGTAGAGATAGAGTGTGAGTCGTGCCGCGAACACACGCTCAGCAGAGTTTGAAAAAGGATATAGACGCCGGAAAGCGTAGCAGGTATGGCGACTGAAGGCGGCGAGATGAAGGCCAGCGGCTTCAGATGCAAGGCTCGTCCCGCAGAAGGCTTATCTCAGACGGCGCGGCTTCTCACTCTGGATCACTCTGCGTGAGCTTCGCTGAAGAGATGAAAATCAGATTATATCAGCCATCAAGCTATATTTATAGGCCCAGACCACGCCCGTTTCGGCCGGACGTGACGTAGTGGGCGCGAAGCGCCCCCATTGGATCTGACATGACATGGGGCCTCTCTCGATAGGCTGCTGCAGTTGATGCAGGGCAGCCAATAGGCACGCGAGCCGTCTTGCCTATGTCTGCATGCTGCTGCAACGCGTTTTACATTAATTCAAAATTAAGGATAATTTTTTGGCTTCAATATCTCGTAGAAAAAAGTTTTTCCCCTAGCATAAGATATTACGCAGTACGAGAGAACCTCTAGTAAGAGAACACTGCACAGTTTGTTAGGCTATATTATGCGTGGGCAAGGGCCTTGCATCTCTGGAGAAATTGATAATCACATGACATGCTGGTGGTCCGAGAACTACACAGAACAATAAGGCTACACAATGGATGATACTTGTTGTTGAAGTGGAGAAACAAAGTGACCCGCAGGACTTTTTATATGAAAATGTAAATGCTAAAGAAAAAGCATGAGAGTTTCAATTGTAAGTTTTAATTTAACGTTTGTGATTTTAACATCAAACATTTTGCTTTAACAGCAAATTAATATATAAATCAATATAAAAAGTAGTGCTTTGAATAATATGTATTTTAAATTTAGTGTGTTTAAACGTGAATAAGACTATGAAAGACTGTATAACTTTAGGCTACAGTGTACAAAGAGAATTGCAATTAGTAACAACTTTTGGATTAGAAATAAAAATAATGAATAAATGTTGTGTTTGTGGTATACAGCAGAGCAGATTTAAGTTTTAAGCATATCATCGTGGTATAAACATGCCCTAAATGAGAAAACTAAACAGACACAGCTGAACAGAATTTTTAACTAATGAGTTACCAAGGAAACAAACTATGACCTCAGACAGGCTTAACAGGAACTAAACAGAAAATACACGTTACACCAGGAGGCAGCAGGATAACTTTAAGTATTTAAATGAAGACATTAATATTAATATATCCAAAGATGTTTACACTAATCTTAATTAAAAATAAAAAAATAAAAAGAATCACAAATCACAAAATGAATCATAGTTATTTAATTTACTACATCAATACTCACAGTTTGTTAATAAAAAAAAGTTTGAAAACAAGCAGCTTTGTCATGATTACAGCAGAAATGCCAGAAATATCATAGTCTTTATATATATTGTGTTAGATAATGAAGGCCCTTCGAGTCACAAAGGTTAAGAAACCACTCTTTAAATATTCAAGCTCAAATGCTTTACATATTTTTGAAATGGCAACTGTCATTCTATGTCATATGATCTTTTGACAGTGCATCATTAAGGCCTTAGGTGAGGGATAAGGTGATATTACCATGACATTACCTGTCAACCGCTATGGCAACCAAGGTGAAAACGGATGCTGAGACTGATATGCCCTGGACCATACCGCTCAATTTGCAGACCATGCTTCCAAAGGGCCAACCTGGGGAGAAGAGTGAGATCACATACTAAAAGATGATCCTGGCTAAATTATACAGGCATATACACATTAATTGGATAACATTATTGTTTGTTAAAAATTATTGTAAATAGTGTCCCATAATGTATGCACTGCTGAACTTTCATAGCGTTTACAATAATGCAGTTCATCATGTTGAGTGTCATTTGACATTCATCTTGCAGCCAGCAAGCCAGCAAGCAGCTGGTGTACTAAATTACATGTACAGTGCATGGTATTTTGCATATTAACAAAATGCCACTTTAAGTAAGAAAAAATACAGAAAAACAGATATTAGAAATCCATTTTTGACTGACATAATTAAAATTTGTGTGGAAACTATGACTGATTTAAAAAACCTTATAAACATTTTTTTTTAAATCATTTGGCCAGTTGTGGCTTTAAACTCCAGTCAAAAATGTGCAGAACTTTGAACAACACATTGCTATGGGCCAGAACAGCAAGATGCCTTCAAATTTGCCTCGGTATAGGGCCTATAGCATGTGGGTCAGTTACTATCACACTTACCATCTGTTGGGATTTGATGTATTTTGTGTATGATTGGAGGAGGTGAATTGGCTTAGGGAAAGGCTTAACAATATCTCACTGTGGAGGTGGGGTGTGTGTGTGTGTGTGTGTGTGTGTGTGTGTGTGTGTGTGTGTGTGTGTGAGACAGAATTCATTTGCGTCTTATAGTGATCGTTTACACAGGATGTGTTCTTGCGTCGGTCTGAAATACAAAGTTCTGTCATGAAACTCTAGATAATACAGGCTAAATGGGTTCTTAACTCAACCTGCTTGCTATTGCATCATTCTCTATAGGGCACAGCTGATTGGTTCCTGCTGTATCAGTAGCCAATAAGCTTGCATGTTAAACCTTCAAATACTTGGTTAGCATTTGCCTTCGCAGTGCAGCGCACTTTCAGAAACCCTCCATCTTCCCCACCTGCACCTGCATTAGATCTGCTGTGGGCAATTCATGTACACTATATTATACAGCAGCAGCATGTATTAATTGCTCACAGTAGTGTGACATGCATGTATTATCAGTCGCAAGTCCCATACTTGCTCTGCAGAAGCAATAACCAACAACAGCAGCAGCAGCAGCAGCAGCAGCGTAGCAGATGTATTCCGAGACCAAATATATCAACATTGTAATACTCATTACCATGCCAAACACTCTGGCCTCATTTACACTGTCAGTAAAATGTGACCCAATTCCGATTTTTTGCTCATATGTGACAGTTCGGATGTGTTCTATGACAGTGTAAACAGGAAAAAAACGCATGCATTTCGAGATCGGTTTCAGGCCTTGTTCATATGTGGAAATAAATCAGATATAAATCAGATATGTGCCAATGTGTCATGTAAACAGGCAGATTGGATTTTCTGAGGCATTAGGCTACATCTCGGTTTAATGACAAAAGCATCAGCAAAGGGACAGATGGTGTCATCGTAGGAGAGGAATGTGGACAAACGTTGACACAACATATCAAAGGTGGGCTTGCTCATTATGTCATAGACCCACTGCTCCTCGATAAAGCCCGCCACGGTCTCATGAAAGTGCGTATCTACAGCACAAATTTTATTTCTCATGCCATTTAAGCCAAAAATAGTTTTTGCGTGCATATGATAAGCAGTTTTCACGTGCATATGATACGCACTTTATAGCGTGTAATACGCACGCACTCCACACCCCTAATCCTACCCAAGGGGTTTACAGTGCGTATCATATGCACGCAAAAACTATTTTTGCCATAAATGGCACAAGAAATAAAATTAGTGCTATAGATACGCACTTTCATGAGATTGTGTTGTATATTCCCACCAGTCCTGAGATATTTCTTGCACACAATAACTGAAGCACATGTGCAGGCTGCAATGATGGCCCTTTTCGTCCTCTTCAGCCTCAAAATCATGGTGATGTTTGGCGAACTTCGCATATATCGCAGAGCTAGCATCAAGCATATTTCGCTTTGGTCCATCTGTGCAAGAACCCCCATTAAGCATTTGCAATGTTTCAGATCTATGTCAAGTGTAAACACATGAATCGGATATGGGTCACAATTGAAAGAACGTGTAAACGGACGGTCAAAAAAAATCGGATATAGGCAACAAATCAGAATTGGGCATCAAGACCTGCAGTGTAAACGAGGCCAAAGAGAGTTGTTATGATATAACTGCTTTTTAAAGACCTCCTGGGTGAAAATCATGTTTTAAATGTTGTTTATATGCCTATGTGGAGTTTTTAATATTAATTTGCTCATGATTTGTCTTAAAACATAAGTCAACACCATTGCTGAGTATTTTCACCTTAAAACCTCACTTTACCAAAGATCACCCCTGTTATACGTCACAAGCATGTTGTAACCAATCACGTCAACCTGGGGAGAGGGGTGGGCTTCAGCATATCATTAACTATACTGCAAAGTAGAGGGATGGGTTCTCAACCTTTTCTCCACTGACGTTCTAAATTGTTCAAAGCGTTTGTGTAACATTAGCAACACATTATTAGCTGATTGATAATGTAGTTAAAGACTAATCATATCAATTAGTCATGTTAGCATTTATGAAATTATGACATTATAGACAGGGGTTAAAGTGGGCCGGAACGATCCGGAACTGAGTTCCGGCACCTCAGATAAATTAATAAATAAATAGATTCATTAATCTCAACGAATCTCGCTGGTCCCGAGATGGGCCGACTGACCGACCAACCTTCCTTCCTCCCCGCTGAACGCGAGGGATTACAAATGCGTGAAATGCACTCACGGTGGTTGACCGCGGTAAAGTTAGCAAAGTTAGTTTTAGGTTCGATATTTCACCGGACATTTGTTTACCCTTGCCACTGTTCTATAGGGTCAGCAGTCTTACAAAGATATCAATAGCAGGATTAGTTTTAACATTATGTAACCATTATCGACATTAAATATTCGTTCAAAATCACCGACGTGCATTAATGCTGCATATTTATACTTGAGAATGCTTTGACGCGTTTCCACAACGCATGCCTAAGGGAGCGTCTGCCAATTCCACCAATTGCGTTAAACGTAGCCTATAATTTGTATTATTTAAAGGGGGATTGGGGGTATGTGGGCTGGTGTGGCTACAGTGCCAGGGTTCCATTTTTGTCCCAGTGTTCAGCAATTTTAACATAGTATTGTCATCATATCAGTGTTGATGGACCAAAATAAAACCATTCAAATATCAAGTAAATAAGTATTGTGATACTTGGTGCCACAGTGACACTCGTCCCAAAAAGTATTGCTATACCACAATACTCAATATGTTGTCCCACGGTGAGTCATTTTTACCTGTTGCACCTACACAAAATTTGACGGTTCCCCCACCTACCAAATCCCACTTTAACCACTGATTATAGACAACAGCAGGTATGCATAGACTGCTGTCACTTTAAGACCGAATGCACGGATACATTATAATGATGCACATCCTGTACAAGATGCACGAGAAGAAATACGAGACTGGCATTTTGACAGTTCCCTTTCTAGGGAACTCGCATTGCGTCGAGATGACGCTATGGGAACGCTCTGCGTGATTGTGTCATGAAGCACTTATAAAATCAGTCCAATGGCATATAGGTGGGTGACGTCATGGCAGGAAGCTATAAAGCGAACCCAGACCAAACATTGTCAGCTTCTGTGTCTTCAGCAAGCGCTCTGTGTGAATCTGTCTCTGTCTATTTATTGTTGTTTGTCAACAAGCATATCTAGACAGTAATATAATGGAGAGCATACAGCATTTTGGATCGTGTGTGTAACTGACAGAGAAGTCAGTTAATATTTCATGTTTATTTAATTATTGTTTTAAAGACTCTTAATTTGAAACTGCCTTGTAAAGAGCTGTTTGAGTGGAGACTTTTATTATGAAAAGCACAGAGTGACTCAGGAAGAAAGTTGTCTACACCGCATGGCCAGTTGAAGCTGTATTCCACATTTCTAAAGAGTATTTAAGTTAATTTATTCATCTGAAGTTACAGAAGATATCACAAGATGCAAGATTAAGTTCTCCTTTGGTAATAAGCAGCCAATGAAGTAAGTTTGTCATTTATGTTGTATGTGATAATGTGGATTGTGTTGCTGTGTGGAAAGGAGTGATATCTATACAAAGACTATAGTTTGCTGTTAAAGTGAATTTTACTCTGTTCGGAAAGTTTACAAAGACAACATTTAGTTATTTGATTTATGTCCTTTTAGATTCTTTATTGTAACTTTATTTTTTGTATATTTAGTTCTCAAGGCATCTTGAATTGGCTTTATGCCCAGCTGCACTACTTCCTGAACTTCAGGCAGCTCCTTGTTTCCTGTCTGCCATTATTGGGCAAACTTGATTAATTCAGGTGTGTCTGATTATTGTTGCCATGACTACTGAGATCAGGCACACCTGAATTAATCAATTTGTCCAATAATGGCAGACAGGAAACAAGGAGCTGGCTGAAGTTCAGGAAGTAGTGCAGCTGGGCATAAAGCCAATTGGATGGTTATCCTTATCCTCATGGTGAACCAGTCAATAAATCGCCTGTCATCAGAGAATCCTTGTGCTCGTGAAATTACTGGGGGGAGCTACAGTGTGTTCCTCCCTGCCCTCGCTTCTTTATGAGTGGGGATACATGCGATTTATGTGTTGTTTGTTTTGGAGTAGAGCATGCTCGGTCAGCTAGTAAAATGGAGCTGACATGGTTAAATTCCCAACGTGTTACATATGCACTATCGAGAGTTTGAGCTCTACTCCTGTTGGCTTTCTTCTTGAGGGAAGAAAGTCAATAAAGATTATTTGGCTCGGATCTCGCGTGTGCCGAGGCAGCGCGTAGATTATGGGTCTGCATCTCTGCAATAAGAATCTAGTGGCTCAGATCGCGCGTTTGCCGAGGCAACGTGTAGATAATGGGTCCGCAATATAATATATTATACAATGCGCAGGGAACTGAGTAGACGGGAATTTCCCTTTCTCTCATGATTGTGTGCGCCAACTAATTATGTGTTTGCAGACTATTATTATGGTTATTTTTGTGTTTGAGGTTATAATATGAATTTAATTTTGAGAAATTAAATTAAATTGATTGATTGAGAGAAAATGGAAAAATAGTAAATTACAAGCCCATTATGATGCCCTTAGAGATTCTTTATTTAGTTATCAAAAAGCTGTAAGCAAGGCTAAACATACTTATTTCTCTAATATTATTAAGGCCAACATTAATAATTCAAAACTCTTATTTTCCATTATTAAAGTTGCAGTAGGGAGTTTTGAGAAAATGTTGACTTAGCCTGAAAATTTGAACAAGCACAACTTCCAGGTCCAACCCCCTTGCTCTCTGCTGCGCTACAGCCCTCCCTCCACAGCTCCTCCCCCACAGCGGAGCCTGCCGTGAACGCGCAGTCTAGTAAACAGGACCACCGATGACGGCAGATTATAAACAGTTATGGAACATTCACTAATAGGGACGAAACATCAACAATATGCTTTACATTGACTATGGCCTGCCCATACTTTGACAACAAACTTGGTCCTCAAATCATTATGTATTTTGCAATACATGTAACTTTATAACGTTGCACTCTTTCTATAAGTTATAAATAGCAAGTAAGATAACGTTAAAGGATTAGTTCACTTTTAAAAAAAATTTTGCTGATAATTTACTCACCCCCATGTCATCCAAGATGTCCATGTCTTTCTTTCTTCAGTCGAAAAGAAATTAAGGTTTTTGATGAAAACATTCCAGGCCTTTTCTCCATATAATGGACTTCAATAGGACACAAACGTTTCAAGGACCAAATGACAGTTTAAGTGCAGCTTCAAAGGGCTTTAAACGATACCAGACGATGAATAAGGGTCTTATCTAGCGAAACGATCGGTCATTTAAAAAATAAATAAAAAACTTTAAGTTTTATAAGCACAAATGCTCGCCTTGCTCTGTTCTGTGATGCACGTTCGTGACTCTCCTGTTTGAACTCGTTCATCAAAATGAACAAATCTTTTTCGAATCATTTCGTTCGTTGAATGAACGAAATGACTCCGAAAAAGACTCGTTCGAAATTAACTAATCTTTTTACGAGTCATTTCGTTCGTTGAATGAACGAAATGACTCGAAAAAAGATTCGTTCATTTGGATGAACGAGTTCGAACAGGAGAGTCACGAACGACGGTACGCGCTCGCGCTGTGCAAGAGAGGGGTGATCAGCGCGTACACGAGCGTGATTGACACTGCTAAGACATTCCTCCTGGCTCTGATTGGTTGTTTCTGACCGGGAGCGGTGTATTTCTGCAAATGGCAATAGGACCACAGGGAGGAGCCAGAGGAGCTCGATTTTTTCCACAGATTATCTGTCTCATATTCTACTGTGAGGACATAATGACAGTTTTAACAAATATTTGTTTACAAAAGCTACCTACTGGAGCTTTAACTCGGTAATTCAACCGCAGAGTAATATATATCAAAAGTCCACACTTATTTCTTGTGAAGGCTTTCTTAAATTTTTTAGCCAAAAGATTGCTGACCAACGCTCCCAGATTCCTCTGGTGAAAATTGATCCATCCGACTCTCCTGTCTGCATTGCTGGGTGGAGGAGTTTTGAACTTACCACTTTGACAGTTCTGAAGGATATTGTACGAAAACTGAAACCAACATGTTGTGCAAATGATCTGATGCCTAGTCGCTTGTTAAACGCAGACCTTTGACTGTGTAGCACTGAATTTAGCACATTTATTTAATAAGAGCCTGTCCAGTGGGACATATCCACAAGAATTTAAACATGCTGTGGTGACACCTCGGTTGAAGCGTCCAAATTTGGGTCAGGATAAAATGCAAAACTATAGGCCAATCTCTCAGTTGTCATTTGTCTAGAAAATTTTAGAAAAAATTGTGCTGCAACAACTACTTTCATTTTTAAACAAAAATTCTATTGGAGAAATGTTTCAATCCCTTGGGGTGTCCCGCAAGGGTCTATTCTTTCTCCCATACTTGTTTCCTTATATTTGCTCCCTCTGGGTAGCATTTTCAGAAAGTACGGAGTGTGCTTTCATTGTTACGCCGATGACACGCAAATGTATCTACTACTCAGACGCTCTACGAATTCATTTGAATCACTTTTAGAATGTTTAAAGGACATTAAAAACTGGATGGCCAAAAACTTTTTAATGTTAAACGAGGAAAAAACAGAGGTTATTGTATTCGGTAACCCAAAAAACTCCCCAAACACCATAGTAGATTCAAGTCCTCTGGCATCTCACTTAAGTACAACTGCAAGAGATTTAGGTTTTTTAATTGATAACAACCTAAAAATGGAAAAGCAAATCAATTATGTGGTTCGGACCTGTTTTTATAATCTACGTTTATTAGCAAAAACTAAACCATTTTTATCAAATAAAGATTTTGAAAGGTTGATCCATTCCTTTATTTTAACACGACTGGACTTTAGTAACTCTCTGTATTGCGGCATCGCAGCCGCTTCTTTATCACGATTACAATCAGTACAAAATGCTGCTGCGAGGCATTTAATGAGAGTAAAGAAATACGAATCAATTACACCTGTATTAGCGTCTTTGAATTGGCTTCCGGTCCATCTTAGAATTAGATCTAAAATATTATTAATGGTATTTAAATCACTAAACAACCAGGCCCCACCATATTTGGCAAACCTCTTAACACCATACATACCTCCTAGATCACTACGCTCAGAGAATCACAAACTACTTATAGTGCCTAGAACAAACCGCCTGCATAAAGGCGACCGGGCCTTTGCAGTAATAGGACCGAGATGGTGGAATGAGTTGCCCCTACCTATCAGATCTGCGAATTCGCTGCCATTGTTTAAGAATTTGTTGAAATTGCACTTATTGTCGGTAGCCTATAAGGACTAGATGTGATGTTTAACATGCTGTCTACTTACTGATATACGTGTGTTCTTGTATTTTATTTTATTTTTTTTATGAAATTTATATGTAAAGCACTTTGGTTCAACCATTTTTGTGTTTTAACAGTGCTATATAAATAAATAAAAGAAAGAAAGATTTGTCTGGCTTTGAAAGTAGATAAAAATAATATATTCAACCTTTCATCCAGACTAAGTTCTCTATCTGAGCTGATTTATGGCTGCATTTAATTGTGATGAAATTAAATGTTAAATACTCATCTGAGTTGATGTCTGTATTAATACACTATATTCAGCCTTTCACCTAGACCTTTTCTACTTGTCTGGTTGATATTTGGCTGCATTTAATTTTTGAGAAAATTAAATATGTACCCATCTTATCTTTAAGGAGTTAGATTCGGTATTAATATACTATTCAGCCTTTCATCCAGACCATGTTGACTTGTCTGGTTGATCTTTGGCTGCATTTAATTCTGAGGAAATAAATGGTGAAATTCCTGGGTGAAATGAATAGCACCTCCCTTTGGTGCTCTCAGAGGCCGTTCTGCCAACCCCATCATCTCGAGTGCTTCGTGGTGCAACAGTCTCCAGTGAGTTCTAGTCTCAGACGCACCCTTATCTAAGTGTCCACCAGGAAATGTAGCAGCGCTGGGATTCTCGCATCCTCTGAGCAGGGTCTCAGAGCAATCAGTTCGGCTGTTCCCTGCCGGTGCGTCACTTCAGGGCACCGAATTGGTAGCTTGAGTAACACCAGAGAGGCTGGTTCTCTTAATTTCCAGGGGGGAAGTGGTTAACACATCACTATATGGATCCCATTTCCCTTCGATCCCTTCGGGGGGCCGTTCTGCCAACCCTGCCACCTCGTGTGCGTCGGGGCGCAACGGTCTCCGACGAGCCCATATCTCCGTATTTGACCGGAAAAGTAGCGGCACTGGGGTGCTCGCCCCCTCTGATGAGGGTCTCAGAGCAGTCAGTTTGGTTGTTCCCTGCTGGTTCGCCATACAGGGCACTGAATTGGTTGTTCAAGTAACGCCTAGACCAGTCTCGAGAGGCTGGTTCTCTTAATTTCCGGGGGGGGGGGGAAGTGGTTAACACACCACTATACGGAGCCCATTACCCTTCGGTGCCCTCAGGGGACTGTTATGCTAACACCGCCACCTTGTGTGTTTCGGGGCGCAGCTGTCTCCGGTGAGCACATTTCTCAGGGTCCACCAGCCGGAAAGGTAGTGGTCCTGGGATGCCCGCCCCCTCCAAGGAGGGTGCCAGAGAAGTCAGTTCGGTCGTTCCCTGCCAGTTCGCCATACATGGCAATGAATTGGTCGCTCAAGTAACGCCTAGACCAGTCTTGAGAGACTGGTTCTCTTAGTAGATTTTTTGGCAGCATGGGAACTTCTGCCAAACATATCTCAACAGTTGCAGAGCGTCTCCTCCCGAGCCCCCACTAAAGGACTGGGGTTCGGGCTGGCGCTCTCTAACGCAGCCTTTAAGGGGCAAGACGGATCTGAGGACCGTCATTATTTCCAAGAAGGCTGTGGGGAAAAGGTCCTGGGGCCTCATTTATAAAACTTTGCGTAGGATTTGCGTCAGAAGTGGCGTACGGATGAAACCTAGGACGTGCGTACGCACAGAAATATTTGGATTTATAAAACCGTGCGCACGCACATCCTACGCATTTTTCCCTTAATAAATCACAATCAATTCTAAATGTAGCACAGCTTTTGCGGCTTCATGTCACGGCCATAGTTGCCCATAAATAGTCCGTGAAACGCCCACAAGTTAATATTCATCGATTGCGAAATCATGGCAAACACAGAGAGGAAATCAAAAAAACTTAACTTCACTCAATGTGAAGTAGAAGTTATCGTTGGCGAGGTGGAAAAGAGGAGAAAAACGTTGTTTGGAGGGCACAGTGTGGGCATTACTAATGCCAAAAAGGCACTTGAGTGGCAAAAGGTTGCAGACGCGGTAAATGCTGTAGCCTCACAACCTTGGACTGTGGCCGAAATAAAAAAGAAATGGTCGGACATCAAAGTCGAGGCAAAAAAGCGTCTTGCGCTCCATCACCAGAGTGTGTCTGCCGCGGGTGGGGGAAAGGAGACACCGACATTTAAAAAAGACATTTTTACTACGAAAACAACTTTCCCCAGTGGACAAATTATCTATCTATCTGTCCGTCCGCCCGCCCGCCCGCCCACTCACTCACTCACTCCGCCAGACGGACACATTGGCGAGAATATCAGTTTTGTACATTATTTTGTTCTGTTTACCATCTTATTTATGAGGATGAATTGTATAACATGCCAATATTATTGCAGAACATATTTCACTTTTCTTTTTGCAAATATGTGTTAATTTGCATTTCTGTTGCAGATCGATCAAACGGGTGTTCGTGTAGGCTGTTAATTGTAAGACTTGCTTTGTGAAGTCTTCGTGTTATTTATGAGAGGCAGTATTGCCATTTATTTTAACCAACGGTCTACAGTTTCACACACTTTCACGTGTGTCTTCCATCTGCCGACGGTGTCGCCATTTCTCATTTCACCCGTGTTTGTGCGTACGCCTGGGTCAGAGCTTGCGTGAAGGACCGCACATTTTACCGTCAAGTTTGCTTTTTATAAATACCAATTATTGCGTAGACAGCGGCGTACGCCGCCTTGTGTGCATACGCAACGTTTATAAATGAGGCCCCTGACGCCCGAGGGGTCAGGCAAATGAGGGCAGTCTCCCCCGAAGTAAAGCGGTTAACACCTCATTATACGGTGCCCGCTGCCCTTCGGTGCCCTCAGGGGACCGTTATGCTAACCCCGCCACCTCGTGTGTCCCGGGGCGCAGCGGTCTCCGGCGAGCACATATCTCAGGGTCCAACCGGAAACGTAGTGGTCCTGGGATGCTCGCACCCTTCGAGGTGGGTCCCAGAGCAGTCAGTTTAGTCGTTCCCTGCTGGTTTGCCGTTACAGGGCGACTGACTGACTGGCTTCTGGATTTAGTTGTTGTTGAGCAGTCTCAAGAGGCTGGTACCTCTAGTAGAATTTTTGACAGCGACAGCCAAATATTTCTCGTTGGGTCCTGCATACCATAGAAAAGGGTTATCATCGGGTCTCGCCTGCCCGGGTTTATGGGGGTCCTATCCACCGTGGTGGGCCCCGAGCAGGTTCTGGTAATGGAACAAGAAGTGAAAACCCTGTTGGAAAAAGTGGCCACAGAACATGCACCTCCCTCCAGCAGGGACACCGGGTTTTACAGTCGGTATTTCATTGTTCCAAAAAAGGATGGGGGGTTGCGTCCCATTTTGGATCTGAGATTTCTGAACGAGTCAGTCATTCAGCAAAAGTTCAAAATTTTAACAATGAAACAAATCGTGCTACAGATCAGATCCGAGGACTGGTTTGTCACGATAGATCTCAAGGACGCATACTTATGGAGCTCATATGGAGTTGCAGATGTGGCTGTACTGCATCTGTACATGGTTTCCCTGATTGTTCTACTTCCAGGAGTTCTGGAGAACAGAGTTATGGAAGTGTGGGTTTGGCCTCCAACTCATAAACTCAGGTCTCTCAACTGAGGTTGTTGAGTCCACAATCAATCTAGAGTAGGGTTGCCCAATCCTGGCTAATAGCACAGGCTTCAGACACCGGCACACACTGAAGGCATTCCCATTGTGTCAATGCCCTAACACAGCGTTGAGTTCCCTCGCAGCGTAATTTTTCCATCCCCACAAATGACAAGATGGGTTATAATCCCAAATAGCATGTTGATGTAATGTACTACAACAGGGAAGTAAAGACAGCTCTAATATAAAGTGAAGTAGATTTCTATAAATTTTGGTGAAATTGTGTCAATTTTACACAGCATAGTCAAGCTTATGTTCTGGAATCGGTCACTGATTGCAGTCACCAGGGGTGGAAGAGTACTGAAGAAGAATCTACTCAAGTAAAAGTACCATTACTTTCCAAAAAAAATTAAGTGAAATGAAATATGTAAAAAGTAACAAAAAATCACTTGAGTAAGAGTAAAATAAAAGCTTATTTAAAAGTACTCATCAGTAGTGAGTACTGCTGCAGGTTCTACCCCCTTATAATAACACTGAACACTGCAATTAAGAAAATGTAGAAAGCAATGTACTGTAATTCACCTTTTCTTTTGACGTTTGTCAGAAAAAATGAAGAATACTATATCCTCCAACAGTTACTATATCATCTCCAACAGAGATGATTTTGCAGGGTGCAGCAGTCTCCGCGAAATAAGATGCAGCAATCAGCATCTTCACCACAACTGACTGGGGAAAAAAGTCTTGAAATATGTTTTTGTTTAAGTGCACTCACTAAATGAAGGCGGACTGTAAGAAATGGCTCAAACAAAAAATGTTGATAATTTACGAGCTGTAGTTTTATCACATCTACATCTCTGAATCTCTACATCTGAAAGAGATGCATATAATGACATGGGTCACCAATAAGGTGCATACTGAATTTGGTCCGCCAATTTCAGTACATTGAGTGATGTTTTTTTTTTTTTCACAGTAAGCATTTTAGAATGTCCCCAACACACTTTTTCAAAGAACACATTTCACGTTCATAATAACCTCATCAAGAGTAAACAGGCAGTAGACTGCTGCAGGTTTACTGCTGCGTGAGTGAGAGACGTGGCAGCGGAGAGTGGAAGTGGCAGTGAAGAGACACTGCAGATTGTGCGTCTAGGACATTCTAAAATGCTTACTGTGAAAAAAAAATCTTACCATCGCTCAATGTACTGAAATTGGTGGACCAAATTGAGTATGCACCTTATTGGTGACCCATGTCATTATATCCACATTTTCCCTACTGAGCCAACAGGGTTTTAGATTATGAGATATACTTTAGGTTTGGAGAAGTTCCACTCAAAAAGACTGAAACAAATCATTTCAAAATAAGGTTGCGCTACAAATAATCCTTATCCGCCAGTTTGACTGGATGAGCTGTAACATTTCCTTCATGTTCTATTTTCTGACATCAGGGGAATAACATTACACTTGGTATTTTTAATGTGACGGTATAACAAGAATGTTTATCTGTTTTTTCTATTTGCATGCGTTTTCTTTAGTTGCAGCTCATTGAGCTCTTTCAGCCACCATTGGTAAATATACTATTTATTGTCTGTCAGAATGGCCCTGTCCCAAATGGCACCCTAAGCACTCGCGGTCTTCCTTCGCGTCTACACTTTCGTGACGTAACGTCGCTTTGACTGCCGGGAAGAAGTCCCATAGGGTGATACTGTAGGGTGTCCCATTTGTCATTTTAGGTTTCAGGAGGGTGCTATGCGCCCTCGATGCACACTTTTGCCGAGCCCGCACTGATATGAGCTCCACAGCAGACTTCTTCCCAACAGTCAAAGCAGCGTTACGTCACGAAAATGCGGACTTGAAGGAAGACAGCGAGTGCTTAGTGTGCCATTTGGGACAGGGCCTAAGTCAAATTTTTTATGCCCTTCCCTCGCTAACTTCCCTCCGTCTTGTTCCTTTGGATGTATGTCATTGCTTCTGTTGCATGAGCGCCCACTACTGGCAGAAAGCCTTGAAATGTGTTGAAATGGAACACCTTAAACCAGGGGTCACCAACCCTGCTCCTGGAGAGCTACTGTCCTGCAGATTTTAGCTCCAACCTCAATGAAACACACCTGGACCAGCTAATCAAGCTGTTCAGGGTTACTTGATAATTACATGCATGTGTGTTGGAATGAGGGCTGCAACAACTAATCGATATAGTCGATAATAATCGATTATGAAAATCGTTGTCAACGAATGTCATTATCGATTAGTTGCTCTGCTTACGTCACGGGGAGCATTTACTGGTGATTGGTTGAAACAGGCCTATCATGATGCAGCACACACGCACACACACGCAAGGTCTCTCTCCCTGTGCCGCTCTGTCGTACGCGCGCTACACAGTTTGGACTTTGGAGCACTCTCTTCTGTCTCGCATGCGCTCTCTTGCTTGCACGCTCTAGATTCCAGGAGTTTGAACTAATTTGCGGGCATCAGGGAGCCGCTATCAATATGCTGGAGACTCCCGGAACTTCCGGGAGACTTGGGATGTCTGTATTTTGTCTCGGGCATCAGGTTGTGCAATCATTTCGCTCGCAACATAAGTGATGGATTAAAATAGCGCTACGCAGAAATAGGCTAAATTAAAACGGTGTTTAGAAAGTGAAGCACTAAATATAAAGGCAGTTATTAACAGCAGCAGTAAAAGATTGTTTTTTAGTCACTGTAGTCAGTGGTTTTCAGCGAATGCTTGTGCACTAATGCATCATTTTCTTGTCCTTTTAATCAAGCCTGTTTGCTGCGTCTCCATTCCGTTCTCTTTTTATAGCATTTGTCTTCTATTAAGTTTTAATTGTTTTACAAACGCGATCTACTGCGGCTCTACTACGTTCACACGCTTTTTTTCAGTCTTTCTATATTTATTTTAGCAATTTATCCTTATAATTAATTGAATCTTAAATAAAAATTAAATGAATTATGTACTTTACATGTTTTTGGTTTCTATCTTCACATCTGAACATGTCTGTGTAAATTAGTTTTTAACAAAAATTATGTTAAAACAATGTTGTATATAATTTAGATTTTTTTGTTTTTCATGGTTGTCAACTTGCCATCAGCAATTATCATTAAAAACAATGCAAATATTGATATTAGTAAAACTCAATGTGTGGCTTTTGTACACTTTTACACATAAATACCATGATTAAGGGTTTTATTTAGTTGTAATAAACAAAAAATCAAATTGAAATTTTATCAGATTAATCGAAAAAATAATCGTCCGATTAATCGATTATGAAAATAATCGTGAGTTGCAGCCCTAGTTGGAACAGGGTTGGAACTGAAGTCTGCAGGACAGTAGCTCTCCAGGAGCAGGGTTGGTGATCCCTGCCTTAAACCGTGGTTATACTCCAGTTTGGACGCGTACACGGACAGCTGCGGACAGCATGGACAAAACTACTTGTATTTATACTACTAAATAGTGTATGCTGGGGTCCGCTCGGCGGACGTGTTCTGCACATGCAGTAGATCAGTAGATCCCCCCCCCCCATTAATATTTTAATGATATAGGTAAAAATATAATAAATGTAATATAGTTATCATCTTTAGCAAAAACATTTTTTTTAAGTCCAACTAACGTGCTATGGTCATTAAAAAGCTTTCCTGAGATAAATGTAACGTTACGTGACATATTGTTCTCCAGCTGTTTTATGGAACTGGTTGAAAAAAACTGGTTGGAACTGGTTTTCCGCAGTTGAAAAACACTGAGCGATCAATTTTATTACATTTCGGTAAGTTGAACTGTATCTTTCAAATTACCTATTGATCATTCCGCTATATATTTTTTCCTTATGAATTTCTATAGGCCTGTATGTATGCTTGGGCTCTTCAAAAATTAAATCTAAACAAATATTAAATATCAATATATGAATATATGTATATTAAATATAAAAAATACACAAAAATGATAATACAATATAAACTATATCCGTGTTAAAAAAGAACAGTCAACTTAATGGTACAAGTATTAAATGATGATGATACAGATGATACATGATACAGATGCTTCCACAGATGCATAAAATAAAATTAAAACAAGCATGTAACAAATGGAGTGAAAATATCGGAGTAAAAGTACAGTTACATCACTTAAAATGTACACAAGTAAAAGTACACCATTTTTAAACTACTTAAGTACAATTTCTGAAAAAAATAAACTATATGAGTGTTTGTAATTTGGGTAATTCCAGCGTTATGGATGTGACATTTGAACTGATAATGACAGGTGAAATGTCTCAGAAAAAAAAAAACTTCTTACAATATTTAAATTGGAAATGCATATTCTCAGAGCACCCAATCTGGGGAATTGACAGGCAAAATATGTTTTTCTAAAATATATTTAAGCACCCCCAAAAAAGGAAAATATGAATGCGTTATGGATGTGACGGGAAATGACAGAGTTTTTGGTATACTGTTTGATTTCCTTTAAAGTCTGTGAACTTTTAAATCCAATGTATAAATATTGCTATCCACATGATGAAGGGGTCTTAGCTGAACATAAAAATATCAATGTTTAAAATATATATATTTTTATGAAGTGTATTATGAGGAAAAACCAACGTTATGGATGTGACAAAAACCCTGTTATGGATGTGACACGTCTGAAATACATAGAATCTGTTTGGAAAATCAACAATCAAACCATCATGGCACTTTTGTTGACGCATAATGGCTGTGTTTTCATATAAAGAAGACTGTCTGAAATGATTCTGAAGATCAAAATTAAAATATATTAACAATTAATGTTTGTCATATAGGAGTTCAAATCACAGGTTTCCTCCAGTCAGGTGAACCGATGGACATTATTGTCCGTAGATGTGAGTCACTAGCAATCATATAACGCCTACGTTTTTTGTGTCTAAATGATCGCACGGTTTTCAGCCAGTTTATGGATTTTAATGCACAGTCGTGAGTCAAAATCATCACATTTTATTTCGTATAAAAATTATTTGACAAAATAATTTGACAAGCAATATTATTAGCCTATTATTATTATTATTATTATTATTATTATTATTTTGTCAGCGTGATCGTACCGAGCCTCTAAAGGGACGTGGTGGTGGAAAAAGCACATACAGATTACACAATCAGAGAGTTGCCTATTTCTTTTCGTTTTGATCTTTGCAATCTTTCTATAGATAGGCTATATTTCTGAGAGGCATACGTTGAGTTTCTGTTCAGTTGTGAGACGCGCTCAAGTTTACGTGTTGCAAGTGATCGCACCTCCATGATATATTTGCTTATTAAATCCAGGCAATTGATTGATGAAACTTTGATTTAAAATTAAGATACAATTTATACAAAACGAAATTCACTTTAAATAAAGTCTTTCTACAAAACAAAACTTGAAATGAAGTGGCCAAAATCATTTCTGTCTTGAAACAGATCACAATAGTCATATGCATGATTTAATATGAAGCGTCCCTAACGGTCACGTCCGTAACGCATTATTATTGTTGTTCAGAGCAAAGTAGTGAGATGAATTGTCTATCCTAATAAGCATAAACATAATTTAGCTTTGTAAATAAAGTTTCAAGTTATTTGCATTTATAATTGTCATATTAAATAAACTAAACCTTTAAAACGTTATGGACGTGACAGTGCACTGAAGCGTCAAGACCTCTTTATTATAGCCCTTATAAATTCAACAGGCAGTGCTGTTATGACCAAATTAGTATATTTATTTCTCAGGCATGCCTCCATCTTTCTGCAAAATGCTTACTGTTAAAATAAAGTTTAAAAAGGGGGGTCTTTGATACCTTTTTTTGAAAGCATGAAATATGGCTGGTTGAAAATGTAATTTAAGCATTGTTGCTCACCTCATATCTGGTGGATAAACAAGGCAATTTTCTTAATTTTTGTTAAAGCACATTAATACAGTATATTACAGACCTAAATGGACAACTTAAAAAGGGTTTTGTTCTTTTGGTTAAAACTTTATTTTTTCATGGTAAAGATGACCTTTGCATGGAATTGCCCATTTGTTACTTCACCAATGTACACGACTCCAAACTGAGTGGATCCGTTTTTGTGACTCCAATCTGACTTGAGTTAACTCTAATTTTGCCAATGACTTTGTCTCTATGGAAACACACAATACCACTCAGCAGAATGTTCCAAAGCGGGGGGAGAATGGTTGTGCTTTCTTAGAATCCCATTTGTTTCTCTTTCAATGTCTGGTTCTACCTATAACATTAAAATAGCACAAAGTATTTGCATGAATTTGTCAGCCTTATCATGAAAACAATTTGACTATTTTACATTTTGGAAAATTGGTAGCAACTTGGTATTAATATATAGGATTTGATTAGTAGGTCCAATCCTAACCCCACCCCTAAAACTAACCGTCAGTGAGCCGTAATACATACAATTCGCCACCAATTCACCCAAACGTAACATAGTTATAAATGTCCATGAGTATGTCAGTTATTTATATGGCAATGCTCCTGCAGTGTTTTTTTTTTTTGTTTGTTTTTTTATAATAATAAAATAATATATTCTATTAAACATTTTAGAATCATTTAAAAAAAAAGGTATAAAAATCTAATCATAAAATTGCTGGAACCACAATGGCATATTAAATAAAAATGTGTGAGACATATAGATGCTAATAGTTCTTGTAGGCAACATTCTTGACAGTGAGTGTATAGCAGCTGTGTTGTTACACATAACATCAAGTGTATGACACTTGGGGTCCTTTCATTTTGTGCTGGAGGTAAATAACCACCTCAACTTAATTCATATGCACTCAAATTTCTTTACATAAAAGTAATGTTCACATAAATATAGTGGCAGTAGATGACATAAGTATATGTTGTCAATTATAATTTGGTATTATCCATTCGCTTTTAATTAACTAACTTGTTATGGTTACTTCATACTCACCAGAGAAATTAGCAATTTGCCAGAAAAAAAAAAAAGAATCTTGCATAACTAGCAACAATCTCATAATCAAGATGCAATGGCATTTTATTTTAGATTCAGAGATGGATCTTTTTTAAGCTGTTTCAGAATAGCTTTATAAACACATCTGTAAGATATAAATGTCCGTGCAGTTCAAGCAATGGCACAGTCTGTTTGAAATAAACAGACTATGTAAAGAACCAACTTTATTTGTATATCTCTTGTTTAACTCAGCATGCATAATTTGTAGCAGTTTTGTCTTGTGGCTATGGTTATGTGATACAAATGCAAGACTATATTTCAGGAACTGATGGTGACTCCCTAACACTAATGGGTGGCACCAAAAACCTTTTTTATTGTCTAGCAGCACTTCTAAATGTTAATTTTTATGAAAATTGTGGTCCGGCTTGTAATGAATTGCTTTTCATATGGTCCTATCTTAAATCTGTCATTCTAATGGTGAACAACATCCTCTACTGCCAAACACAACATGAACTCAGTGTTAACTGATGCCTAGAATACTACTAGAATAGATGGTCACTTTTCTGGCCACGACAGCCCTAAGGAGATTCATAAATGTCAGTTGAAAATGCAAGCATGTATAACCTTATCTAGAAAAAGGGACTTTAAAGAAGATGCAAAGAATTACATATATCATTGCACTGACCTGTAATAATGTTGTCAAGAAGAGTTGTGGGCATGCAGAAAATCCCAACAAGAAGGTCACTGATGGCGAGGTTGAGGATGAAAAGGTTGGTGACAGTGCGCATGTTTTTGCTCCGCAACACAATGAAGCACACCACTCCATTTCCGACCATGCAGACCAGGAAAATGAGAAGGTAGGACACTATAAAGACTGCTGCAACTGATGGCTGATGCAGGTAATATCCGACATATGTAATGTTGTTCTGAGGTAAGAAGAATTCACCGGAGCCATTGAGAAAAGTCCAGTTACCATCATCCACAAGGGTAAAGTTCCGGTCCAGTGTTTCATTCATTTTAGATCTGAGGATAATAGAATAGAGTTGAGAGATGGTCTTTATTCCCACAGTTCTCCTCAAACAAAATCAAGCCTTTGTCTTTCTGGTATTGTCTCCCTTTTTTGCTTTCTTTCAACCTCTCTCGCATGTATTTAATACTGAACAATTTGGTTTATCTATTTATCTCTCTGACTTTCAGCTGTATAATTAACTATGCATATTGTAAGCGATTGATTATTGACAAATAACCCCATACCATTAGCCTACTTTTTATAAAGTGGCTTGCAGTTATCTACACTCTGCAATCACATTTGCCTCTGTAATCACTCAAAAATTATGAGAATGTAGACACATCAACACTTCAGAAAACTTTGAGCCTGGTTATGTAATCTGAAATATTTTATTGGCTACTTAATTTGTGAAGCACACAATTAAGTCAGAGATCATCTAGTTGTGAGATACAGTCTTGATCAAATAATCATGGGTCAATTCTGCCTGCCACTCACATTGTTTTTTATATGGTATGCAACTTAAGTTTCTATTTATTTTATTTTCTCAATTAAATAATCATCATTCATCTCACAGAGGATAAATTAAATTAAATCGAATACAGATAAACATACTTTAAAGTGCTAATAATAGGCTGTTTAAAATACCAGAAAATTACAATGAGAGTACACAGTATGGGCTTCAGCTACTTGTAAATACTAAAATGCACAGTGGGAACTAAAGCTAGATATTGATATAGCCTACTGATATAGATATACTGATATTATCTCATTTTTACCACAACAACATTACACATTGTGTCACACTTTTAAATATATTAACAAATAATAAACATACAGACAGAGTGCTTCTTGTAGCCAACCAGGCAATATCAGTCTTTCTTACCTTTTTGTAAACCCAGTTTCCCCAAAGTACTACCTGTTCCCAGGTAAAAACGTTCGTTCGCCTGGTCCGTCACGGAGAGACATAAGGCGTTTTTTGAAAGCTTTTTAAACGAGTAACATCTGAATTATTGTTTACGAATGAATTAAATTTCCTCTTAAATAGAACTCCGACATATTGCGTGCCATAATTCGTAGTTTCAACAAGTTTACCAAGCGAAGCAAAGCTGTCGGTGTTAGTTCCACACTCTTCAGCGGACTGTCAGTGAACAATGCGCGGGCACGATGGAAAAGGGGAGAGAGAGAGAGACTGGCGGAGTGATGATGCGCTTTTAAGCGTCACAGCGCGCATGGTGATGGACACAGCATTGAATTGTGCTCTGGTCTTTACTTGCGTCCAGTGTGATAGTTTCAGCTTCGGACTACAGGAAACACAAAACATCAAAAGGTAATCAGTTAAGCACAAAGTGTTTTTATTATTTATTTTGCACTGTGACCTTTTGCATTGAAGCTGAGATTATTACTTTATTTAATCAAGCCGCGGTGATTGGCGCAATTGATTTGTGACCCTGGATTACAAAACCAGTCATATGGGTCTTTTTCTTTAAATTGAGATTTATACAAAACATGAAATCTGAATAAAAAAGCTTTCCATTGATGTATGGTTTGTTAGGACAATATTTGGCCGAGATACAACTATTTGAAAAACTGGAAACTGGGGGTGCAAAAAATCGAAACATTGAGAAAATCGCCTTTAAAGTTCTCCATTTATGTTCGCGATTGTGCTGCATTCACTCACAAAAATAAATGTTTTATACATTTACGGTAGGAAATTTACAAAATATCTTCAAGGAACATGACCTTTACTTAATATCCTAATGATTTTTTGGCATAAAAGACAAATTGATAATTTTGACCCATACTGTATTGTTGGCTATTCCCACAAATACCCGTGCTACTTAAGACTGGTTTTGTGATCCAGGGTTGTCACATACACAACAGTCATTTTACTGGGGGTGAACTCATTCACTTTATTTCCGGTTCAGCACCACAGATCAAGTATCCATGACAATGGTATTTTTTAGATCAACATGTGACAAGGGTCACATTTAATTTACAATTGTATTAGTGCTTTTCAAGGTTCCAATCATGTTATCACCGTTCTGGGATCGTATTTTTATATTTACATAGAGTATGTGTATCAGCAATAGGGGGCACCAGTCACTAGTGTTTGTGAACAGGGCACCCATTCCCATTGGTTCCTTCCTACATAAAGGTATAATTCCACAAAAATGTAAATTCTGTTATTATTTACTCACCCTTATGTTGTCCCAAACCTGCCTGAATTTCTTTATTCCATGGGTCACAAAATAAGTTGCTTAGTAGAAAGTTGGGGACTAACAGATTCAGTCTCCATTCACTTTCACTGGATCTGTTTCCAGATAATGAAAGTGAATGGTAAGTGCCATAACATCTGATTTTGTGTTTCGTTTAGGGGTCGTACAAGTTTTGAACAATGCGAGGGTGAGTTTTCACTTTTGGGGTGAACTAGTTGTAAAGTCTGCATGAAAGAAGTTGCGATGGTTTTCGTTATATCCAAGTGAAAAGGATATTAAAATGTTTTTAACTGGATCGTTGGACTGTTGTGGTTTGCTTTGCTGTGATCTCATTCGTTGTCCCTCCCACACACTGAAAAACATGAGTGATTCTATAATTGGGGGTACATTTTGCATTTCAAAAAAGTAAAAAATAAATAAATAAACTGTTCACTATCAGACATTCTTTCCAGTATCTTATTGAAAATATATTCAATTTTAATAATTCATTGCTTGCCAAAAACGTTACTTCTTTTTTCACTTTTAACGAAAAAACGGATTTCTTTATAGTATTGTTTGTCAACTCTGTTACAGACAAATTAGGCAATGACAACAGAGTAACCGAGGTAACAGAATTGTCAATGTTAAACTTTTAGCCAAAAACTCCACTTGCTAGCATAAATGCTAAGAGCACATGGCACTAATGAAATCATGATTAAAAGACTTTTTAAACAACCAATGTTGTGATCTGTTTTCTTTTTGATATTGTGGTAACAGTTTTGACATTTTACAAAATAACTCTTTGATTGAATAACTTTTTAGATTAAAATAATTTCTCAGAGAGAGCACATATTGTTATGGCCTGTAAATGTAACCGGTCCCATTCTGACCATTGTACTCTATCTGCGTTGTGTTGTGTGGTGTGTTGTCTCTCATAGAAACACAGGATACCGGAACTGCTGCTGACTGAAGGTTTATTCTCATGAAACATTGGATGGTGCTGGATGGATTAAAGAGAGAGACAGCAATGAAAAATGTTTCTCTCTGACTGTATCACCTCCCCTCAGCATGCACAAAGCAGTCTCAGCAACCATTACAATGATAATAACATCAAAAATACAATAAATGAAAACATGTTGCAAACATTGAGTGCAAAATAAATCGTCGCAACCATTTATCTAAACACAATAAAATCTATTGCAACCAATTCTAAATAACTCATGAATTTGAAAAGAACCAAATTGATACAAAATGAATACATTGAGAAATTAAACAGAAATTAAACAGATATAAACCATACCTGGATGGATTAAAGAGAGAGACAGCAATGAAAAATGTTTCTCTCTGACTGTATCACCTGCACAGATTAAGAACCATAATCAATCAGTTACAATCACCACGTTCTGTCGACGCACACACACATATATCCGACTTCTGTACTTAGTAATAAAACTATAAATCCTATCCATCCATTCATAAAACACTTCCTAGAACCTTTATAACAGCCTTAACAATAATATTAATGCATATTATGCCCTTTATCGAATTTCTGCAAACTTTTATAAGCTTATATGGAGAAACACCTCTAACCGCTTACCTCCCCTCAGCATGCACAAAGCAGTCTGAGGAAGCAGCGCGAGCTGCTCAGAAATGACGTCACGACGTCAATACTAACACATCATTAAACTCCCCTTCCAAATTAACACTAATGATATAAAAAAGTAACATTTTCACAGACTATTTAAAATAAAAGTAAATAAATAAAAATCAACAAGAAGGATAATTAGTGAAATACATACATTCACGTTAGGAATATTTACATCCGTCACATTCACCCCTCCTGAATTTCACTAATATTCTGACCAAATGACCCAAAAATTGATCCAACAGAACCAGATCTACAACGAACCTCATTCGCAGTTCAACATCGTAAGTTACCCGCTTTACAGGTTAAGAAAAATCTAAGGTTGATCAAGTCTCAGATATTCTTAGAACAGTATGCTGCCTTGTACAACATCCAATAATCTGGCCTGTATTACACTCCCTGATATTCACATCTTGTATACATTTCCACAGTATTTTCATAGAATCAAATTCCTTTTAAAATAAAGAAATTATCCTGATCTCCTTGCTAAAGATGACCCCATTCTCTGAACATAAAATGGTCTCTGTGCCATTGACTCAATTAAACGGTTAACTTTTTTGACCACCCTTCCTGCACGGGTCCTAACACCCAATGTGTCAGTTGGAATTTGTGCTTGTGTGTCAGTAATACTGTTATCAGATGTGTCATTTAATGTTTCTGTTAACGAGTCAGGATTATTTGCAGAAGATTCGGTCTCTATGAAAGGTACTCGATCAGAACCCCCAACAGCCTCATTTTCACTGGGATTTTGTTCGCAGACACTTCTTCGACTGTGGACTGAATGATCAGATTCCAGAACATCATCATCCATAAACCTTTGACCTTCAATCTGTTCTTCACCTTCAAGTACCCATGCCCTTGTTCTATCATCAGAACTCTCCTCTTCCAACGAGTCAGAGAACTCAGACACACAAGACTCGCTCTCCATATTATCAGCATCAGACTGTACGTCCTTGTCGTCTTGAGGTGGTTCAATGGGTAGGAAGCTGATATCCAAAATCAGATTTCGATGCACCACTTTGGATTTGCCTTCTTCGTCAATCAGCTTGTATATGTTTGTCTGAAGGTTCCGGTCCTTTACAGTATAGACAGTTGGGTCCCATTTATCGGCAAGCTTTTTCTTTCCTCTTTCACTCTTATTTGCAAGGAGCACTCTGTCTCCGATGTTCAAACATGTGCCCTTAACCTTCCGATTGTAACCTTTGGCCTGCTTTTTCTGTTCTTTTTCAGTGTGTTTCTGAGCAATGCTAGCTGCTTCATGCAGGTAAGACATGAGGGTTTTTGCATAACTGCCATGGTCAACAATCACTGGGTCATGCAACACCTGTCCAAACATGACATCAACAGGTAGCTTTGGGATCCGACCAAACATCAACTGGAATGGGGCATAACCAGTGGTCTCATGTACAGTGGCATTATATGCGAATGTCAGAGTCTGTATCTGCTCGGGCCACTTGTGTTTCTCCTTGAGAGGCAGAGAACGAAGCATACTGCCCAGGGTCCGATTAAACCACTCGGTCCCACCGTTTCCCATCGGATGGTATGCTGTAGTGTGGGATTTCTCAATGCCTGCCAGCTTGAGCAGTTCGGCTATGAGGGTACTTTCAAAGTTGGTCCCTTGATCCGTATGAATGCGTGTTGGAAAACCATAAATGCAAAAGACGTGATCCCACAGCTTCTTCGCAATTTGTTTTGCCTTCTGGTTTACACAAGGAAAGGCATGGGCCAACTTTGTAAAGTGATCAGTCACAACTAATACGTCCACGGAACGCTGCTTACTATCCTCAGCACTCCAAAAATCCAAACACACTAGCTCCATAGGGGCAGAAGTCCTAATGCTCTCAAGTGGGGCTTGTGCAGATGGCTCTGGTGTTTTGGCCAATATACATCTCTGACAACACTTGACATAGTCCCTTACGTCACGCTCCATTCTAGGCCAGAAAAAGCGTTGTCGAGTTAGCTGGAGAGTTCTTGACTGTCCCTGATGTCCAGCAAGATTGTGTACACCAGTTAAGGCTTTAATCTTAAGACTCGAAGGAAGCACAAGTTGAAACCTCTTGTGCTTGCTTAGAGGATCTCTAGAGACACGGTAGACTATTCCATCTTGAATCTTCAGCCGATCCCATTGCTTAAGGAGAACTAGAGCCCTGGCATCCATTCCAGTCCTCTCTCGCCTTGATGGTCGCTTCTTCTGACTCAGGTAGGGCATAAGTTTTGAGATGACTGGATCTGACTCTTGGCCATGTTGGATCTCCTCATGGGGAATTGCTGAAATTGTGTCATACCCAAGCGGTACTGCATTTTGAATGGCCTGAATTGCCTGCATAGCCCTCAGTTCAGTTACAGTCTCCCACTGATTATGGAAGTTCAAATGAGTTCCGACTGCCGTGTGATCACAGGACACTGCAGAATTCGGCTGAAGCAACACATGAAGACTGTTCACTTGTAAACGTAAAGTGTCTTGAATTCCATCTTCAGTTACACCTGCAGCTTCAGTGAGTAAGCTGCCATATCGTTCTGTGATGAGCCTGTGACTGATTGATTTTGAGAAAGGATCTCGGCTCAAAGCGTCAGCCACAGTGTTCTTCTTTCCGGCAATATGTTTGAGGTCGAAGGTGTAGGCCGCAAGCTTAGACACCCAGCGCTGTTCACAAGCATCGAGTTTAGCCTTGGTTAGAATATAAGTGAGCGGGTTATTGTCCGTCCATACAGTGAACGTGTGGCCCTTTAGCCAATGACTGAATTTCTCACACACGCTCCACTTTAAGGCTAGAAACTCGAGTTTGTGAGCCGGATATCTCCTCTGAGAGTTACTTAGGGACTTGCTTGCGAATGCAATGGGACGAGCTTTCTCCTCACTTGCTGGTATTTGCGACAACACAGCCCCAAGTCCATCCAGAGAAGCATCAATTGACAAGATTAATGGAAGAGAAAAGTCGGGATGTGCTAAGACCACACTGTGCAGTAGGCTCTCTTTCAGTTTAGAAAGGGCATCATCACACTCTAAAGTCCAGTCAGTTGGCTTGAGCTTTCTGTATGTGCCTGCCTTAGTCTCAGTTCTGACCTTTGTCCTCTTTTTCTGTCCAGCTGTTAGGGAGAAGAGCGGTTTGGCTACGGAGGAGCAATTTGGGATGAAGTGTTGGTAATAGAGGATCATTCCCAAAACAGACTTAATCCTCCTCACAGATGGAGTACACCCATCTTCCTCCATGAGATCAGCTTTTGACAGCTTGACAATGGCCTCAACCTTTGAAGGATCAACAGAAACACCATTTCCATCAATGATGTGGCCTAAAAACTTAACGGATGCCCGCATCAGATTGCATTTTTTTGGACTTAACTTGAGATTGTGGCTCCTCAGTCGTTGGAATACTATCTCCAACCGCTCCAGAGCTGCATTCTCGTCAGGCGCAAACACCAGTAAGTCGTCCAAGTAACACAGCAGACTACTAAAATTCAGGTCTCCAAAAATACTCAACATCATGCGCATAAATGATGCTGGGCTATTACACAACCCTTGAGGCATCCTGTTGTACTCATGAAGTCCTACTGGAGTAGTAAACGCTGTATACTTTTTATCTTCTTCAGCCATGGGGATGTTATAAAAGCCTGACGTTAAATCCATAGTACTGAAGAGAGTGTTTCCACCTAAGGCAACCAGACAGTCAGACTGGTGTGGGAGCGGGTGTGCATCCTTAATGGTCCTGGCGTTCAGCCATCTAAAGTCCGTACAAATCCTCAAGCCGCCGTCCTTCTTCCAAACTAAAACTAAAGGCGAAGCATACTCGCTCACTGATTTCCGAATTATTTCTTGTTCTTCCATTTCTGAGAGAACTTGGCGTAATTTTTGATAGTGAGCGGGTGGTACTCGACGGTATGGCAGTCGGAATGGACGCTCGTCTGTCAAGCGGATGCGATGGACAAAACTGCTGACCTCCCCACAATCCAGAGCATGCTTAGAAAATACATCATGGTAATTCTCAAGAAACTGAACAAGCTTTTCTCTCGCTGCACCCTTGACAGAGCATGTGTCAATGTCGATGTCACTGAGGCCTACGGCCTTTAGTCTTTGTTTAAGATCTGCTGTGGCACCGAGTTGACAAGAATTCTCGGATGTGGGCAATTGTACATGACTGAAACCCTGCAACAGCTCAAAATCTTCCACAGCCAGACATGAGAACACATCTGCAAGCTTACGATTTCTTCTTAGGGTGACTGGTTTGTCTGAAAGGTTGGTAACTTTTAGAGGAACCCAACGATCTCCCCACAATGGTGTAACAACTCGGCCAACGATGATGTCCCGTGGCATGGATCTGGAAGAACTGGCCTCCACAATTACAGTACTCCCTGGAGACATAGCAGTATTACTCGGCAGCCTCCCCCAGACAAGGTGCTCTTTTTTGGCCATTAGGGTAACTGACTGCTGAAGCTTAACAGTCCCAACCTTGTCGGGTGGGTCTCCACCTCTCCAGCGGCAAGTATTTGCCATGACATCCAAAAATTGTTCACACGATGAAGATGGCTCTGAGACACTGTTAGACACAATCCTCCAATAATCATCACTGATCTTCATCCTGTGCATGAGGAACTTAATCACGTTGGTACCAATGATCAAGTAGTCCCTTTGTCCTGGCACAACTAGAATGGGTACTAAACATCTCTCGCCATACACTTTCAGCTCAACTTCATACATGCATTTTGGCTTAGTTTCTTTACCTCCACAGCCTATTAACATTATTTCCTGTGACAATGGTGTGGGCTTCGGCAACACATCCTCACTCAGCATTCTGCTCTCTACTACTCCACTGAAAGTACATGCCATAGATCCTGAGTCCAACATTCCCATCATCTGGAATTTGTCATTGACACAGACGGGTGCATAAAACAATTTATCAAACACTTCAAGGGATTGCATATTCTGTGCAATCACTTTAACTTCAACAGGAGCTTGTGCACAGGCGTTTTCATAAACTTGCATAAGATCAGCATTTTCGAGGGTTTGCTCCACTCTACCCACACGTCCCCTCTCAAGGTGTGGGCCGACTATTTTAAAGCCGGTGAACCTTGAGGTGGCTGTGAAAACTGATCGCGATCATTGGGTTGGCTATTTTCACAATCCCTCTTTAAGTGACCAGGTTGGAAACAGGCAAGACAAAGTCGTTGTCGTCGACAATGTGCTAAAGTTGAATGCTCAAGGGAATGGCATACCTTACATGCTCTCACAGGAGGCTGGCTTGGCCGAGGGCGCCTCATCTCTGCTTGACTATTCTGGGAAAGAGCACGATCAAGTAAACCGATGAGCGTCTTCATGCAGTTATCATCTTTCTGTGGATGAGATGGGGTGCTTGCATTAACGTTATCAGGTGACACAACAGGAAAAACACTGGTGGAGACCTCACCCTCCATAGGTGACTGGGTATGAGTCGTAACGTTTCTCACAACAAAGTTACGCTTGGATTTGACAGCCAACTGTTCCTTTTGCTCAGTGTGATATCTGTCAAGATGCTCTTGTACCTCATTCGCTGTCCACTTATCTGGTGCTTTCAAGCGGAAAATAGCTGACAGAGTTGGGTCTGGGCAGTGTTTGACAAACATCATGGCAGCCTCCTGGCATGGATTATCCATCTGTCGCCCAAGCCTAGTTAGAGCCTCCTCTGCAACATCCACAGCCTTATTTAAACGGACCCAGTATTCAACTGGGTTTTCTCCAGCAACAGGCACTGTCCCATAGAAATCGGCTAAGGGCATATAGGAATATCTGACCTCGCTGAAATGCTGTTTCAGAATATCAAATATCACTTTTGGGTTCTCAGAGGGTCTTAGGGAAGTGTTACTGCGAAGGGTAATTCTAACAATGTCTTTGGCTTTACCCATCAGCCTTGAAAGGATTTCATGATAGTGCTCCAACATTGGTATGCCTCTTTTCCGCAGGTAAGTGTCCATTAAATCCTCCCACTCATGCACACTGAACTTATCTGTTCCATCCCCTCGGAAAACAGGGGGCTCTTTTGCTTCAGACTGCATGACTAGTTTAACCCCTGTCAAATTAAGTGAGGGTGCCTCTGAGAATGTCTGACCTGCACCTAAACTTTGAGTCTGTGCGTTGCTGGTTGCTCTTTCCCCATAAGCTACCCCACTTTGAGCAGAGATTATAGTCGTTCCTACTTCCTGAGCAATGTGTGTTATGAGCTGATACCATGCTGGATCACTTAAGTCTGGGCAGACGGATAATGGATTACCCCGTAACTGACTATGTGTCTGTTCAGTTACTCGCGTGGAACAAAGTTCAGGTGATGTTCGTTCTACATTACCCCTCCCTGCAACAGGTGTGAATGTACGGTCACTGAGAAATCTACCTCTCCCAGAACTTAAATCTGACATATTCCCATCAGCATTAAAATTGTCTGCATTGAAACCATGTGCCATCATTCCTCATTAACAACCTCAAGTGTAAAAAAACTTTTTAAGCGCCAACACAATAAATGATACCAAGAGGGAAAAAAATAATAAAATTAGAGGCGCTAATTATGAAGTGAAATGTCCAGTTCAGCAAAAATGAACCTATTTGTGTTACTGTTCATTGAAACCTTGAGTGAAATGCAGCATCCACCGGCAACCAAACGACATTGATCCTTGGATGAAGATCCTGGAAGACGAGCTGATCTTCATCCGGGTCACGGCACCACTGTAACCGGTCCCATTCTGACCATTGTACTCTATCTGTGTTGTGTTGTGTGGTGTGTTGTCTCTCATAGAAACACAGGATACCGGAACTGCTGCTGACTGAAGGTTTATTCTCATGAAACATTGGATGGTGCTGGATGGATTAAAGAGAGAGACAGCAATGAAAAATGTTTCTCTCTGACTGTATCACCTCCCCTCAGCATGCACAAAGCAGTCTCAGCAACCATTACAATGATAATAACATCAAAAATACAATAAATGAAAACATGTTGCAAACATTGAGTGCAAAATAAATCGTCGCAACCATTTATCTAAACACAATAAAATCTATTGCAACCAATTCTAAATAACTCATGAATTTGAAAAGAACCAAATTGATACAAAATGAATACATTGAGAAATTAAACAGATATAAACCATACCTGGATGGATTAAAGAGAGAGACAGCAATGAAAAATGTTTCTCTCTGACTGTATCACCTGCACAGATTAAGAACCATAATCAATCAGTTACAATCACCACGTTCTGTCGACGCACACACACATATATCCGACTTCTGTACTTAGTAATAAAACTATCAATCCTATCCATCCATTCATAAAACACTTCCTAGAACCTTTATAACAGCCTTAACAATAATATTAATGCATATTATGCCCCTTATCGAATTTCTGCAAACTTTTATAAGCTTATATGGAGAAACACCTCTAACCGCTTACCTCCCCTCAGCATGCACAAAGCAGTCTGAGGAAGCAGCGCGAGCTGCTCAGAAATGACGTCACGACGTCAATACTAACACATCATTAAACTCCCCTTCCAAATTAACACTAATGATATAAAAAAGTAACATTTTCACAGACTATTTAAAATAAAAGTAAATAAATAAAAATCAACAAGAAGGATAATTAGTGAAATACATACATTCACATTAGGAATATTTACATCCGTCACATAAATCAACAATGGATAATTCACCTCAGATCTTGAAATTAAACAAATGGAAACAAAAACGTTCAAACTGTGAACAAACCAGTGTATTATTTGACAAAGATTGTTTTAGTAACTCAATCCTATGTATTTTTAATAATGTGTAATATTTGTGAATTTGATTATGTAGTCTACTTAATTATCCTTAATGTGCGAGATGCTAAAAATCAATCAAAACCCACAGCCAATCAGAACAGCGTGTGGGCGGAGTCCCGCGGCAAGTGCACAGCACCAGAGAGTAACCTTGACGACAATCGCAAGAAAATGGATAAGTAGGCTACATAATCAAATTCACAAATATTACAACATTTAAACATTATTCAAATACATAGGCTACTGAGTTACTAAAACAATCTTTGTCAAATTTCATTTGTTTGTTCACAGTTTGAACGTTCTTGTTTCCAGTTGTTCATTTCAAGATCTGAGGTGAATTATCCATTGTTGCTTTTACAGCTACAAAGCTGGGAGCACTAAACGATATTCAAAGTCACATGCTTTTAAAATTAAATAAAGCACATAAACAGTACCTGATATTATCATATTGCCACACTTTGTGTTTGTTGTTCCAGCGCGACGTCGCAGAAAAATAGAAACCGTTTCTAAATTTGAATCGTCGCGTGTTGGCTGGTTAGGACAAAAACTCTGATTAACATGGAAAAGATACCTTTTATCCCGCGTCGCGTCGCGTGTAGTTAGGACACGGTGTTAGTTGACATGTAGTTGCAAAGTTACTTATTATTAGAATGTCTAAAGTGAACTATCGAAATAAAGTGGACATATAGTTACTGAATAGAGGGATAGAATGTGCTACAGATATAAATTTTGAGCAAAAGTGTTCTACATCAGGTTTCTCAACCTATTGCCTGCGACCCACTTTTCTTTTCTTTTTTTTTTTTGTATGCCAGTCACATGACCCACTATGGCTGGTAATAAATCAATAGCCTAACTGAAATGCCTCTTTAGACCTAGGCTACACCATAGGCCTATATGCTTATTATAATTAATTTCACGAAAACACACAAATATTTTAAATATTTTCATTTATTTGTGACACTTAAGACCATGCTTAAGACTGCCGCTCTGAAATTATCATATCCAGACGCGGTGGAATTTGGAAAAGTGCGACTCGTAGTGTCGCACACAAACTAGCTGTTGTCAGCCTATTCCTGTTTTTTGTTTTCGTGGCTGCGTAGGCCTACAGTAGCTATAATAAGGTCTGGCATAGCAATAGGGCTAGTGTGTGTAACATTACGTAAAGAGAGTAGGACCTTGTCCTATAAGAACCGTTCGTGGCAATAATAAATTATTGTGATAGGACAGTTAAAAAAACAGCGTTAGAAAGTTATGGCAATAATGATTCAACGTACGACATTCGAAAATACGATTCGTTGGAGGACCGGCTACGTTTACATGCACAACTTTTGTTTCAATCGGACTGAATTAATTCCGGTTGATGAATCTGAATGTAGTGTTTACATGTGATCGGGTTGATGTGTGCGTTTATAGGCCTATATGTCTCAAGCTTCAAATGGGAATAGATTTTTTGACATGCGCACACTGCACGAATATACAGAGTTCCCTGCTGTTTGCGCGCATACTAACTATTCTCTTACATTGGTTCTTTATTTGTTTTATACAGCAGACTTAATATTGATCAATTTCTGGTCATAATTTGGAGTCAATGAGCATATGAACCGTTGTGCCGTGCTGCTTATATTTATCATGCAGTAAAAATGCCCAAAACCAGTCGTCTGTGGATCAGAAACTGAAACAAGGACTGTTGGGACATTGTCCTAGCCTGGTCCCACCAGACTCTCGTACATTTCATTTGTACATAGAGTCTGGCACCGCTCCATTGACAAGCGTTAACTTCCTTGTAGGCGGGTACTTTATTGAAGTCTAAAACTATTGGATCTGCCCAGAGTCACTCTGGATCTGCCATAACCAATCGCTAACGTTTGGTCGTGACATATGTCATGTCGAACTTGTGGGGAGGAGGGCCACAACATCATGGCCACCAACAAAACTAAGCAAAGATTGTTCTTGCTCCGGCTTTAACTTCTTGATATTCGGCAGCGTTGCCACAACGGCCCGAACGGCTTCGCTCGCATCTTTCTCCGCTGCCATTACTGAACTACAACTCAAAATAACGCACAACATCAACGTCATCGTTCTCAGACACTTCCTCTGTTCGCTGATTGGCCCGGTAAAAAATTGATCGGAGAAAACGTACTCGGTTACATGCGTAACCTTGGTTTTCTCTCTAGAAGAGGGAACGAGTATTGCGTATGTTGCTTACGCTACGGGTAAAGTCATCTTTTCTCGAGATACTGACGCCAAAAATTGTCCTTAATTTTGCATTTATTGTCAACGCAGTGCAGCAGTACAGCAGCCAGCAGACCTAGAGCAGGCCATATTGCGTGCTCATTGGCTGCCGTGCAGCAACTGCTGCAGCATACCACTGAGCCTCACGCGTGATATCGCACCCTCTACGCGTCATAGCCCGCCAGAATGGGGGTGGCTTAGCGTATAAAAGACAGGCTCGGAAGCTGCATCACTGGTTTAATCAGCTGAAGGGAAAATCGCTCGTGGCGCCTGCACGGTCAGGTTACGCAATACTCGTTCCCTCTTCTAGAGAGAACCGAGGTTACGTATGTAACCGAGTATGTTCACTTACGAGAGGTTCTCTCATATTGCGTAAGTTGCTTACGCTACGGGAACCCATTGTCAACGCCGTGCGCGCCCAGCCTCCACTTCATGAGTCCCAGGGATTCCCGGGGAACATAGATAAGTGGGAAACAGGTGGCCAGCAATGCGGGCCAGCACATGTTATAAGCACATACAGGGTATACAGAGCGGCGTCGCCGGTCCATATAACTATTCACCATATAGTGCAGCTCAACCAGGAGTGCTAACGTCGCGTGAGAGTAGTCCGCGCATGATAATCTGGGCAAGATATACACACCGCTCACACTGACAGAAGTCTAGCCTGCGAGGCGGGAACTTCCAGGTTATAAAACCTAACAAATGTGGACGAAGAGGCCCAGTCTGTCGCCTCACAAATGTCTTGAATGGAAATTCCACTGGACCAAGCCCACAAAGAGGCCACGCCTCTGGTGGAATGCGCCCTGATCCCCAAAGTGCATAGCAGACCTTTAGACTTATAAGTGGATGCGATAGCATCCACTATCCATCTGGACAGGCTCTGTTTTGAGGCGGCGAGACCCTTGGTGCGCCCACCAAACGAGACAAAGAGCTGTTCCGAACGCCTGAAAGAGGCGGAGCGCGTAATGTAAGCCCTCAGCTCCCTGACGGGGCAGAGGAGATTAACATCACCCTCACTATCGGATGCTGGCAGAGCCAAAAGAGAAATGACCTGCGCTCTGAAGGGGGTGCCCAACACTTTAGGGACATAACCATGTCTTGGGTTAAGGATGACTTTAGAGTCATTTGGCCCGAACTCAAGACACGCAGCGCTAACAGATAGCGCGTGTAAATCCCCCACACGTTTGACTGACGAAAGAGCTGTCAAGAAAACGGTTTTGAGCGAGAGGTACTTTAGGTCTACAGAGTCTATCGGTTCAAAGGGGAAAGCTTTCAGGGCCTCCAGGACCAATGAAAGATCCCATATGGGAACCGACGGGAGTCGCAGGGATTCATCCGTCTGGCTCCCCTAAGGAAGCGGATGACGAGCTCGTTTCTTCCTACTGACTGACCGCGCGTCGACTCCGCAAACGCTGCAACGGCCGCCACATAAACTTTAAGCGTGAATGGGGACTTGCCCTTATCCAACAGCTCCTGAAGGAAGCCGAGCAACCATGAGACCCCACACGTTCGTGGGTCTAGATCTCTATCAGCACACCATTTGAAGAAAACACCGACCATTTAGACGCGCAAAGCCGCCTCGTAGAGGGAGCTCTGGATTGCGTAATCGTGTTCATCACTCCTTCTGGCAGAATAACGGGTATCCGTTGATTAACCATACGTGCAGAGACCAGCGCTATGGATGGAGCCGCGGGCTTGAGAGAGGAGATCTTTCCTCACCGGAATCGGGCAAGTTGCTGTGTGAGACAGCCGCATCCGCTCCGGGAACCAGGTTTGATTCTCCCAGCGCGGGGCTATAAGGAGCACCGAGTGGCGCGTTTCCCTGATCCTCTTGATTACCTGTGGTAACAGATTTGGGCCAGCGCATCCTCGTTCTTTGAAAAGAACAGTGCCAGCGCATCCTCATTCTTTGAAAAGAACAGTGGGCAGTGTGTGTTGTCTTTTGACGCAAACAGGTCGACTTTCGCTTTGCCGAAAAGGTGCCACAGTAACTGGACTGTCTGGGGGTGCAGGGACCATTCCCCTGGGGAAACGTAGTTCCTGGATAGTTTGTCTGGACCATCGTTCAAGTGGCCTGGCACATGCGCAGCTCTCAGCGAGCGCAGGAGGTACTGAGACCATACAAGGCGGCGTTCTGTCAGATGGCAGAGGCTTCTGGATCTGACACCGCCCTGACGGTTTATGTAGGACACCACAGACATGTTGTCCGAGCGGACTAGCACATGGTGGTCCTGTATGAACGGGAGGAAGCGTTTGAGCGCGTTCTCGACCGCTATCATTTCCAGACAGTTTATGTGGAAGCGTCTCTCTTGGTCTGACCACAGGCCAAAGACCGGTCTGCCCTCGAAGACGGCGCCCCAACCTAAGTTGACGGGGAACTATCGGGATCTGAAAGTATGCATCTTTTAGATTGAGAGAGATAAACTAGTCCCTCGGGCGAATTTGCACGAGGATTTGTCTGGTCGTGAGCATTTTGAACGGCCGTCTCATGAGAGCTTTGTTCAAATGTCTCAGATCTAAGATAGGTCTTACTGTGCGTTCACACCGGACGCGAATAGCGCGTCAAATTCGCGTCTACCGCGTCTAGTTTGACGCTTGACCACTTTGTGTTAATTCGCGTGTCAAGAGTGAAACTGACGCGCGTCAGAATCGAAACCCGTTGGCGGCCGTCTTTTTTATGTTGATCGAGCATTCATCGAGAGAGTCACCGCTCTGTATTTGCTCTGGAGAGCAGAACGGCGGTGTAGGGGTAATCGTCGCCGTATTTGTGTCCACCAGACCCTTCGAAGGCGAACCCAGTGTGGCGAGTTTCACCATTGGCTCGCTCCAGGAGCTGCGCCTGGATAACGGCGGCTTTCAGCGGTACTTCCGCCTGTCCCGCGCCCAGCTTGATGACCTGTTGTCCCGCATCGGAGCGAGGATCACTCTCGCCCTCATCCACCTAATCTGTCATTTATTTTTGTTTTGATGATAAATGGAGTCAGCCTCCAAAAGTGATTAATCTGTCCTGTGATTTTTCTCTCTCTCTCACACAACACTGTCCAGACACGAACTTATGCAGTATGTTGGTTGTCTTTACATTATAATAATATTTCTAGATATGGAATAAATAGCATTCAATACAAAATGAATATGTCTCATATATTTAAATCAAGTTTTATGTGATAAAATATTTGCTTTTGTTGTGCATTAGAACCACAGTCATATTACAAAATAATTTATTGAAGCATCCAGATACTTCACCACGTGACAGCAGCAAGCAGCTAGGCTCCTGATTGGTTAACGTGGCGCAAATTGACGCAGAAGTTCAGATTTTTCAACTCGGGCGGCAGACGCAAATTCGCGTCAAACGCGTGAATGCACAAATAGCACTAACTAAATCATTCGCGCTTAACGCGTTTAGCGCGCCATATGCTCAATTCGCGCCATTCGCGCGAACTTGACGCGCGAATGAGGCGTATTCGCGTCTAACGCGCCGCGCTCTACGCCTCATTCGCGCCGCAGGAATTTTTACGTGCGTAACGCGTCTTTGCATTGACTTAACATTGAAATCACTCGCGCCTGATGCGCTATTCGCGTCCGGTGTGAGCGCACCATTAGAGCTCCGTCCTTCTTGGGTACGAGAAAATAACGTCTGTAAAAGCCTGACTCGCTCAGAGAAGGAGGTACTGGTTCTATGGCCCCTTTGCACAGCAGTTTGGCTATTTCTGCGCGGAGTAGATGCGCTACATCCGCTTTCACTTTCGTCTCGGTCCGTGCTGAAGCGAATAGCCCTGTCTTATTGTGCTCAGCACCCATTCTGGAATAGCCTTCCATGCTTCTACATGTATAGCTAGGGGCAGAATGGACTCCGGGTTCCGATCGCCGCGCTTTGCGGGCTCGGGAAACTGAACCGGAGGTGTGTGCGGGGTGCGCGCGCCCTCGGATCTCGGGAACGGCAGCTCGCTGACAACAGTGACTGTTTGTATCACTTGAGATGACCCGATTACTGGGAATGGGGAACATTTTGTGACGATATTTAGTGCGAGCGGAGCCTGGGGCGAAGTGTTTGTCAGTAAGCGTGAGCGCTCGTGAGCGGGCACGTGACTTACATTCATAACTTGGCCGCTGTGAGGCTGTTGCCGTGTAACAGAGCGGGCAGCGAGTAGGTGTGAGCACAGATTTGTGGGCACATTCTCAACATCTAGCACACGAGCGGCATTTGCCAGCTTTATGAGAGTGGGTTCTGTGAGTGTGTGGGGCATCGTGTTTATGTGTAGGGGTGAGCACTGACTTGTGGGCACTTTTTTTACACTTAAAACACCATCGGCGCGAGCCGGATAACCAGAATTTATACTCTTTCTGAGATTTCTCTGGGTCGCCGTAAAAACGGCGTTTGTGTGCAGGCGAGCGGGCTGTGTTGCCGACTCGTTGGCTGCTAAATGTGCGTCTGCAGTAGCCTTCTCTGAGGGGACTGACAGGACAAGATATTTTGACGGTGGTCCGGCCGCGGCGAGACCCAGCCGTCTTTTCCTCTCTGGTGTTGCTAGGAGGACTTTGCCTGCTCGGGCTTCAGCGCAATCCTGGTCCGGGGTCCCCGGGGGGGAGGCGGCCTGCGTCCAGACGAGCGTGATCTAGGGCGACCGACCCTGTCAACGATGCGGAGGCTGGGGCTGAGCTGGGCGCTGACTAGCGTGTCGTGTAGGCGGCTCACGTGGGCGGCTTGCAGAGGAGCTAGAGCGTCGAGACAGGAAAAGGTTCATGGCCTGCGAGGTCTTCTGCACTTCGGAGAAGCGGTCAACGATCCCGTTCACCGCTGGGCCAAAGAGACCAGTAGGGGAGGGCGGCGCGTCGAGAAACGCTGAGCGCTCTGACTCCCTCATATCCGCAAGCGTCAACCAGAGGTGCCTCTCTGTGATGGTGAGCGAGGCCATGCATCTGCCCATTGCCTGAGCCGCGGATTTTGTCGCAGGAATGGAGAGATCCGTCGCGCTCCTCAAATCCGTGATGGCGGCTGGGTCCTTGCTTTTCTCGTCCCATTCGCAGAGGAGATCAGCTTGGAGGATCTGCAGCACAGCCATCGAGTGCAGGGCGGAAGCAGCTTGTCCCGGGCGGCGAACACGCGGCCGACAAGGGCTGAGGTGGTCCTGCAGGCTTTAGACGGGAGGGCAGACTTTGAGCGGCATCTCGCAAAGGGCGGACAAAGGTGCGCTGCGACCGCCTCTTCCACTGGGGGGATAGCTCTGTACCCCTTCTCGGCGGCGCCGTCCACTTGGGAGAGCGCCGAGGAGACATGTGAGTGGAGCCTCGCAGAGAATGGTGCGTTCCACGACTTAGAAAGCTTGGCATGAAGCTCTGGCAGAAATGGCGCAGATCTGGAAACAGGCAGGGGGCGGTGGCTGTGAAGGAAGCAGCCGTCGAGCATATTGGGCGCAGGCTCCTTAGGCGGTGACCAATCCAGGCCGAGTTGGTCGACGGCCTTTGAAAGGAGGCGCATGAGCTCGGCGTCCACGCCAGCCCGAGTCCTGCTGGATTCCTGGATCGAGGAGGAGGCGGAGTGATGAGAACTCGACCACTCCTCGCTGTCCGATGCCAGGATGGAACAGCTATCACCTGGGTACGCTCCTTCAGCTTCGTCACCTGAGGCGGCGGCAGTGAGGGCCGAAGCCGGCAGCTGCACGTCCGAGAGTGAGGCTGGCGGAATGCAATCCGGCGAGCGCTTCACTGTGGCCTCAGGCTCCGGCATCCTCTGCGCACGGCGCTTCTTGCGCGGCCCAGAGGGGGTGGAGTGACAACGTCCGGGGTGAAGGCTTCGAGTCGAGCCCACAGGGTCGACAACAGAAGCGCTTCACAATGCTCGCAGCCGCCCGAATCCAGGGCGAGGGCTGCGTGGTCTGGTCCCAGGCAGAGAGCGCAAATCACATGGCGGTCTCCTGCGCTGAGCGGGGCTCTGCACGAGCCGCAGTAAAGGCGAGGCATTTTCAGAAAAACTCTCGCGCTCTTTTAGATTTTGAGAGAAGATGACTTTACCCGTAGCGTAAGCAACTTACGCAATACGAGAGAACCTCTCTTAAGAGAACCAAAGACTACAGCACAATCCCAGACGTAGTACTGAAGGAAAATGAAAATTGAGCAGAAGTACGTAGGAGGGCGGAGCCAGGCTAACGTTGTCCTGCTCCACTTCACTGACGCTGAGTGAGTGAAAGGAGAATTATAGAATGACAGGACACTCATTTATATGACACTTTATTAAACAGGAAGAACAGCTCGTTCAGTGCTTCATACATCATGTTATGCACAGTCCTTTCAGTTTTGGTTTTCAATCCGATCAGGTACGTGTTTACATGTCCTCTTGATTGGATTAGAAAAGCAATAAACCACCCTTTCAATCCGATCGAAATGTCATTCTCATCGAGCTCATTAGGATTGATTAAGGTGTTTACATGAAGGCTTTTCAGTCCGATTGAGCCGTCAAAGCGTTTACTAACAAATTATTTGGTTGCATGTAAACGTAGCCTGTTGCAATGAGCCTTTTGCGAAGCGCACTTATTGGCTGTGCCGGTGTAACACCGAGAAAGTCTTGCGACCCCCCCGAGAGGAATGATCCGCGACCCACTAGTGGACACATCAGTTATGCTTATGTCTGAACATTATTTCTTTCATTTTAGATTTATTTAGTTAATTTTAGTTGCCTAAAACTAACTAATGGAAAACTGTTAATAACTCTTGTCTCATTTTAACCTGTGTCATAGAATTTATTTGTTAATTTGTCTAAACATATAAATAAATTGTTTAGCTGTGTTACCATGTCCACTTATAATTATATTATGTAATTATGTAATTATAGTATGTTTGCAACAAAGTTGATTTATAACAAATAATCTAAAAGTGAGAAAGTGTGTGAGTATATACTGTATACAGCATAAATCACATATTGTTCAACATATCTCTATATTGTTTCTAAGATTTATGATTTATCTGGTTGCAAATGAAAGTTCAGGAGGTCCATGTTAAAAGTCAATCCCAATGGATATACTGTACCAATGTTTGTCTCACTGCACTAATATGATAATGTGATAAAAATCAGCATTTTATTAAGGGCTTCGGTAACAATGGGACAGTGTCAGTGAATCATTTAAAGGCCTGTGCAGTAACGCCTAAATTAGGGGCGTAGGGCCCATTTTTATTGCCATTTTCTTCTGTGGCCTAATGAAGGCTTATAACAGACATGTGTGTTGTAGTAAATCTATATACAATAAAAACTGGACCATTTCGTTTTGAAATAGGAGAGATAAGCATAGTTTAGGTTCTGCAAAGAGTAAGCTAATCTTTTCTGATGCAGTGCTGTGTATGGTCATGCATCTCAACAGAGGTTAGAATAACACAATTTAACAGAGTGTGAAATGAAGCCACGATTAGAGATTTCACGAGTTCACACTTACATACAATTAGATGGAGTAAAGTTTAATGCGTATTTGGCGTGCTGTCCGGGGGGAGGGCTCCGAGCTCGGAATTCGTCACGAACCCAGAGTACCCCTATGTATGTAAATGGTTAGGACTAGAAGAGTGGAGAAGGGGTGGTGGAGGGATGCTGCTAAACTGTCAATGGATTGAGGTGAGACTGCTGAATCTATATACACTTCTTATCATTGATTACTGAGTGCTCTCCACCCGTGTTAATTATCTGAACGTGCTACTCCCGAACTTTCCTAATAAAACATCATTTCACGTGTTCACACTTACATACAATTAGAGGGAGTAAATTTTAATGCGTATTTGGCGTGCTGTCCGGGGGTAGGGCTCCGAGCTCGGAATTTAGCCCGTACCCAGAGTACTCCCGCCAAAAGGCTAAAGAACAGAGGACAGCCGCCGGACTAAAGCGGACTTCAATGAGGCTGCTTTGAACAGTTTTTTTCAATGCTTCGAAACTAGAAGGTCATTGGATAAATGCTGCGATTATGTCCCGCCCACGGACGCTCAGCTTCTCTGGGGAGAATGGAGGAGTGGGCTGGGCTTCTGCATGATGATTGGAGGATCTGTCGAAAGACTGCATCTCCTTTTGATTGACAGCGATTTTGTACAATAAAAAGTCGCTGACGCGGAAGCTATTCGAGCTCAGTCCCATCGCGAATTTTGTATACTCGAAAGACACACTGCTGTAACCTATTTCTTGGTATTTGCTTGGTGAAATTGCTAGCCAATTTTCATCATACATTTCACAGTTTAACCTAATTCCCACATTTCCTCCGTCGATGTCAGGTGCCTTTGTTACATGTTGGTGTTTGGATCCCGGCACATTTGTCTAGTTTGGTTTCGGTTTTGTGACGGGACTCGGACATTCATGCTCTGCGTGTTTGTTTTCTGTTGTAAGCGCACAGGATGAGCTTACGCTCGTTCTCAGGCATAACGTTCTATCTTGTTGTGTGAACGTGCGTTTTCGTGTTCGCTCTGTTCACGTGTGTTTTGTGTAGCACGCGGTTTGTGTTTACATCGGCCGCGTGCTTTCATGTCATGTTTTGTCTTGTGCTGTGTAGCACACAGCTTTTGTTTTACACTAGATGTGCTTTTATGTCATGTTCTGTGTGAACACGTGGCTTATGAGTATTCTCATTGTTCTTCATGTCTCATTTAGTGTGAGCACTTTGCTTGTGATTTGTTTTACTGGCCATGTGCTGGTTTTTTTTGTCATGTTTGGTGTGAGCACATGGCTTGTCATGTGTTTCCTTGTGCCATGTGCTCTCCTGTCGATTGTGTCGATTCCCATGTTACCAGATTATTGGTTAATTTGCCCCACCTTTCCTCCCTCGTTACCTGCCTTGTTTGCTCCCTATTTATTCTCCTTGTGTTTGCAGTCTTGTGCTGGTGATCACATTAAAAAGTTGTTTGCCAACCACCATTAAAAAAAAATCAGAAGATGAATTTTGTATAATGTTTGTATTTTGTTTTATTTTATTATTAAAATAAAGCGTATCAACTCTGCACCTAAGTCCTTGCTCCTTTCTCTATTCCCACACCTAGCAGTCGAGTTTAAAAAAAAAATTAGCTTCCCTTCTTTGAAAGACCAGCAGCCGCCACTGGTGTCACGGGTTTATTGAATTCGTCTATGAACGGGTTTCAGAGGAGATTTAGCCTGAGAACTTCTCCATTGCAGATATGCCAGAATGGACTGGTATGGTTTGACTGGCGATGATAAATTAAAAATGTAGATGAAATGACCTTTTTTGGTTTGGTTGGTCTTACTTTGCTTAATAATATATGAGATTGTTTCACCACCTAGTACTGACAAGTCTGAGATGGTGGGGGGGGGGGGGGTTTGGGTCGAATTTTGAAGTGATAGCGAGTTCCGAGCATCTAAGAAAACCAAAAAAGGCTAGGATAAACACCCTGCTGTGGAGATCTGGGTCAAGTGCGCCCCAGTATGTGCACTGGTTCGACTGTGTGACTCGCTCGGAACTTTTGTCTGAAAAAGTTTATGGTACGTGTAGAAATGCCCTCCTCCATAGGACAGCGCGAGCTCGGCTATGATTGCTAGATAATCATTCAGTTTGTGCCGCCTGTGGAGGAAAGCTGGACAGATGATTTTGGTAAAACGAGCAAAACCATTTGAAAACTCTGAAAAGGAAAGAACACAGGATTAATGCGTTTTTTGTTTTTAGGGTACCGGAGAAATCCCCACATCTATTTGGTGGTCTGGTTCGGCTGCGGGGAGCAGAGAGAGAAGAGAGGCCTACATCGCACCTGAGAGCGGATGCTTTGAGACACTAGTGGTGGTTCCATGGCGACGGCGTTGGACAGAACGGGCATCAGTGTTGCTGTGAAGAGAGAATGTTGTGATTTAGGTTGCCTGAGAGAGTTGGGTAGGGTATAAGCCGGGGCTGCGAATGTCGGCGGAAGCCTCACGTTTGGATTACCCGCTGTGGCTTGGAAAGGAAAATTAGTTGGAGGATAGGAAGAAAAGGAAGAATGATAGAATGGAGTGTGGGTTTGAACTGCAAGCAAAAGCAGGATCATGCTTGGTTGAGCTACTGGAGTTGCAGGCTGCCGTAAGTGGGCGGGGTTATAACCTGTTGGGTAAAACTGTTGAAATGGTTGGGCCTGTGCTGCTAGCGGCGATAGCCTCGCGCTAGTGTCTGCAACGGAAGCTGGAGGCCACTGAATAGAAAAAGGGTTATGAACAGCGGCAGCAGAAGCCGTGGTGAATGGCTGGGCCTCGTCGAGAGGTGGGAGTGGACCTGCCACGGTGGAATCTGGGGTGCGGCCCAGGCTCGTTGAAGGCCTGTTGTTGCAGCTCAATGGGCGAAGCGCGCCGGATCTTGTGCGGGAAGACGACGGTGGTGTCTGGGGAGGCGATTTTTGGGCCCTTCGGGCTTTGCTCTGCCTGTGAGTCGTCTTGGGAGCTGGTGTGGACTTTGGAGAGAGGTTGGCTGACTGTAAGGTAACATATAGATTGTACAGTTCCGCTTTCTTCATTTTTCGCGAAGCCTGTATGTCTGAATTACCCAGCGCTTGCCTCAATCCTGCTACGGTCCACTTCCCGATAGGTGGGATCGTCGGGACGGGTGGGCGGTAGGAGGAGGCCGGGGAGAAAGATGGAAGTCTTGTCAGGGGCGGCGAAGACTGGCCTTGACGTCTTGGCAAGTGCAGGGCGGTTCGGGCAGGCGTAAAAAGAATCCTGGGGCTCAGGTGCGATGTCCGGCGTAGGAAGAATGGTCCTGGGGCCGGCGGAATGCGAAGGCGGATTCCTGGGGACGTTTGTTTCTTCGTCAGATGAAGAACTTTGATGATGTGACGTGGTAGCAGAACAGCGAACCAAGATGTTGCTAAACGGTCAATGGATTGAGGTGAGACTACTGAATCTATATACACCTCGTGTCATTGATTGCTGAGTGCTCTCCACCCGTGTTAATTATCTGAACATGCTCCTCCTGAACTTTGTTAATAAAACATCATTTAAAAGCCTTCATGTAACTGTGATAGACTTCATGTTTTGTGAAAAGTTAAACAATAAATGTTAAAGTTTATCCAATAAATGATACATGTAGCGACAATGACTTTTGTAGGGAAATTATTAACTCAAAGGGGGAATAATATTCATGAGATGATGAATATGCATTATCGTATACACAAATTAGATTATCCCAAATAGGGAATAGGTTAAACCTCACCGTATATGAATCATTAACACGATTGCTCGTATTAATTATTAATATAGGTCGGTAAAATCAGATCAATTATCAGGGTAAACTTTGATATGATTCAAACTTAGTTTATCATGCACTCGTTCGTTTACCAGCCTGTAAACATCAAAAATACCCTTCCTGTGGCCACCAGAAATGATATTTTCATGTAAGGCACTTTAGATATTTTGATATAAATCAAGTAGAGCTTTGTAACATAAGATCGGCATTTTCAGGGACTTCAAGTTTATAGAACAATGAGACAGATTCAATTCAAAAGATTATAGAGTTTCATAAAACCAACTAAAGATTACACAAAGTACTTAAATCATGCAGGAGTAAATATGCATAACAAAAACAAACAATTAACAAATACAAAAGAACGATTGCAATACGAAATATTGTAGAGAGAAAGTTAGAGGGTGAGAGAGAGAGAGAGAGAGAGAAATCAGTTCAAACAATTCAAACGAGACCCAAAGGCTTTTTAGGAAGTTCTAGACAACCTTAAACAGCACTTAATTTAGATTGTACGTTACTTTGATATGGCCCCTTTTTGTGCAGCTGGTTTGAAAAGAAACGTCGGCTGATGTCCGGAGTTTCGTTCGGACGGAGGTAGATGTTGCGATCTCTTCAGCTCGTACGACAGATGCTTAATCTTAAATTCGTTTCGTTCGTGAGTGCACTGAACGAAGGAGAATTATCAAACTGAGGTAGATAAACGGAAAGAAAGAACTTAGATTAAAACAAAGTAGAAAAACGACGCGGAGCTCCGGGCTGGAGTTCGCAGGGAAGTTGGGATCTCTCTCTGGCGTAGAAAAACTGCTAGCACCGAGGAGACATGGCGCTCCTGGTTTTGAAGGCGCTCGAGACACGCCTTTCGTACGCGTCTGATCCAATCGTTTGGGAGGAGGCGTGTCAGCAAACCTTGTGGTTCGCGAAGTACACGCCTTCTGGGTCATGTGCATAGGAGATTACAAATTTAGTAATAATACACTTCTAAACTAGGATTAATAAAATATGCCTCATATTGCATTTTGGGTTAGTGATTCGATCTTATTCGATTCCTCTGATTCCAATCATACCACTCGCGGCATTCCTAGGGCTAGTAAAATGCAGATACATGATTTTTCGTGATTAAACGAATGTCAGACTGATCACATATCATAAAAGCTTACAGTTATATCAATTAGGTCACAAGGGAATCCTGAACACAACCAGAAGACATTTGTACATTTGAAACGTTACGTTTAACTACTCGTGGTTCAGAATGATTGTCTCTTTGTGTGTGTGTGTGTGTGTGTGTGTGTGTGTGTGTGTGTGTGTGTGTGTGTGTGTGTATTCAGAGTTCGTCGCGTGGTCAGTCACGCGTTGGACTCCTGATCGTCTTCAGTTTCGTGTATGTGTGTGCGTCCTTCGAATTTGATGAGTTTTAAGTCTGGATTACAATGACCAGTGTGGTTCGATTACACAAGGTTGTCTGTGTTTGTGAGGTGTCGTGCAGAGGGGACACCACGGGATCTCCGTCCAGAGAGGCGCCCCTGTTGAGTCACATGTGGTAAGACAGAGGATCCTGTGATTACTTATCAGCGAAAAACGCCGCGGGGGCACTTCTGGCATCGGTAATTTAATTAAGTCCAAGCACCATTTGCTTCGTGTGTGAATCGGTAACTTTAAAAGTCCCGTGACATCTGTTTTTGTCACAATCTGAAGAATGGAGGAGTGTTTACTTAATTAGAATCTAGTTGATTAAAACCACATGATTGCGCTGATCATCTGATTATTGCTACATACATGTGTGTGGTGCTCCGTTCAAGGCTGCTGATTGTTTGACAGTTTGTCACAGTGTTACAAAATTATGCAAAAAAATGCTGCTGTATGTACAATGGTAGACATGGAAAGATACTTGGGGACCACTGGGGTTCTTCACAAAGGCAAAGGTTTGAGTCACAAATACATACTGAAGTTATTTGAGTGCACTGTAGGATAACTGAACTGCCTTCAAAGGATGACTCTCTTGGGGATTCTATACACAATGACAAAGTGAATGAGAAGTATCTTCTCTTTTTTTGTAAAAGCCTTTCGCTATGTTCAATAAGAAATGCATCAACATGACTCACAACTGCTTTGTTAGTTTCCCCAGCAGTCCTTTGAATTCTGCTTGTGCCAGTATTTTGTAGAAAGGCATATGTCCATTGATGTTTTATATTTACATTATAAGCTGTGCATTCATGTTCTTTATATTAAAAAACGCTGCATTGAACAATTGTGTGTATCATAAATTATTAATTTTCTAGTTCCTTGTGAGAAGACAGACATGGATTAAATTGGAATTTTAAGAGCTTATTGTGTACATGAATATTATGTCCTTCTGATAGTTGATACAACCTCAGATTCATCCTGCATTCGTTATACCTTCTATAATAAATAATTGAAAACATAATACAATCAAACTTTATTTACTTGACTCAACATGATTGTGGCATACAGTCGAATTACAGGAAATATCATTATGATCAACCCTGTGTGACAAAATAGATTCATTGACTTAATTTTTAAATGTTCTAAAGGCCATCTCCACAGGACTTGGACACTCTCGGACAGGTGTCCAAAGTCGGTCCTGTGGGCCAATTACAGCCTGGGGATTAATTTTAAACAGCCCGCTCTGTGTCTATTGATTGATTGATTGATTGATTGATTGATGCCTTTATTCATCCCCACTGGGGAAATTCAGATGTCCAGCAGCATATAGTGTGTGTAGACTACCAACAAGCATTCTCACCGCAATACACTCATAAAAACACAGATGATAACAGTTAAAAAGTAAAAAAATCTACTATCATTAGTAGTAAATAATAATAATGCACTTCACCCAGATCCATTATACAGTCTTACGGCGGCCGGAACAAATGACCTCCTATATCTCTCAGTCCTACAGCTCATGGAGAGGAATCGGTCACTGCGGCTGCTTTGCTGGGCAACCACAGTGTCATGCAGTGGGTGGCTCCTGTTCCTAAGGATAGATTTCATCATGCTCCTCATTCTTCCCTCCACCAAATCTCCTACAGAGTCCACCCTCCTCCCCAACACTGACACACACTTCCTAACAAATTTGTCAAGTCGGTTCCCCTCCTTGGCTGTCATACAGCTGCCCCAGCACACCACAGCAAAAAAGACTGCACTGGCCACAACAGACTGATAAAAAAAGGTACAGCATCTCATTACAGACTTTAAAGGATTTTAGCTTCCTGAGAAAAAAGAGTCTGCTCTGACCCTTTCTGTATGCTGCATCAAAATGTACTGACCAGTCCAATTTATGATCCAGGTGGACTCCCAGATATTTGTAAGTCTGGACCACCTCAATGCTCTCCTCCTCAATTACCACAGGCGGATGTTTTAACTTACTCCTCCCAAAGTCCACTATCATCTCCTTGGTTTTGGATGTGTTGAGGATGAGACCATTGCACCTGCTCCAGGTCACAAAATCCGAGATGACCCTCCTGTATTCCTCCTCGTCTCCTCCCCTCACACAAGCCGCCACCACAGTGTCATCAGAATATTTCTGTATATGGCATGATGATTATAATATAAATTAATCATTATTAAACATTATTAATATTAACATTATTAAAATACATTATGTGGCCCTCCATGTATCCTTTACAAATCATATTGTTTCACCACAAGTGAGTGAAACTAAATTTGATAACTAATAAACGCTGCCATTACTGTTACCTATAAGGAACATTAAACATGACAAAAGCATTACGAAACAGCGCTACTGTAAAGACAGCGCAAGCTCAGAACAAAAGCGTTTACTTGCTGAATGGTCTCAAACACAACCACTGAGTTCCAGTGAGAAGTGTTGAGTTTGCCCAGAGGTCTCCCATACAAACACAGATGTCTTTGTGTTTGAATATGTGTAAACTTGTTTAAAGCCAGATGAAACCAGCTCTGACATTCTCAACAACACTGACACGGAAAACAGGAGGAACATTGTGCGACAGTAATCCAGTTAGAATACTTTTCAATCCACAAATCAAAAATATTTACGACGGATTTACTGTAGTAACTCTAATGTAAACATGCTGTTGTGGCAGAAATGTGGGATATTCATATCGAATTTTATTATATTTGTTACAAACTGTTCCGAGACTTGGGTGAAAATCCAAATGGAGCATTTATTAGGATAGTCCAGAATTGTAATCAAAACAGGCAAACAAACAATCTAAATAAACAATGAGTCAGGAAACACAAGCTAAAAGGGTTATCCAAGAGACAGGCAGCAGTGTTGGGCAGGATACTTTTAAAACGTATTTTGTTACAGAATACATGCCCACAAATGTAATTTGTAACATATTCCGTTACATTACTCAATCTGAGTAACGTATTCTGAATACTTGGATTACTTCCACATTGAATTGCAGTTTATAAGTGTAGGAATGTGGCCATCAAATCCTGCTTACTAAACAGGCCTATTCTGGTGTGTTTTTCTGTTCCAACTGGCTAAATGTGTTAGGCCCATGTCTCCCTGAAAGTGCAATATGCTATATTATAATTTGCTATAGAAGAACAAAGACTATAAGTGTATGTTACGGTCACCGGTGCGGTGATGCGGTGGTGAGGCGTTCATGTAACAAGTAAGGGTGGCGCTGCCAATAAAGCACCCAAAAGCTGTCACAAAGAACCGGCAAAAGTAATGATTGAATATGTTAGTGTCGGCTGCAAAGATGAAGTTGCCGATGCTGACCGCGATCTTCGCAGCAGCCTAGTGACAGACGAGCCCCAGTTCATGCACCGCCGCCTCCGTGCCGTGATATCTAGCTACCTGCTATATTTACTTCTTATATATTAAATCCAGGCAATTGGTTGATGAAACATTGATTAAAATTAAGATACAATTTATACAAATCGAAATTCACTTTAAAGAACGGCTTTGTGCATCTGTTTGATGTCTCTGTGAAAGTTTTAAAGCAGTCTTTTAGTGCCGCTTTTAGAGTGGTCACGTCCGTAACATTGTTTTTTCCTCATAAATGCGAACAAGAAAAATAAAATTGTCACAGTGTCTGGTGTGTGTTTCCCTGGGTGTCCACTAGAGGTCTCTTCCCCATATCGTCACCCACTCATCATGAACTGCAATTCCCATAATCCTTTGTCTGCACTCATCATCTGATCATTGCACTCAGCTGTTTCCCATCATCCTGTTAGTTATGTGTGTCTACCCTCTCTGTTTCTGTGTTCATTGTGGATTCCTTGTTTTCTGTCGTGTTGCACTTCCCTGTTCCACTTTGTTTGGTTTCTTGTTTATTGGACTGTTTGTATGGATTTTGACCCTTGCCTGACTGACTACGAATACGAATTACCCTATAATAAAACTGCACTTGGGTCTTACCTTCTCTTGTGTGCATTCCGTGACAGAAGGAATCCACCATGTCAAGATCCAGCAGTACGGGGTTCCGTATCCTTCCCCCTATTAATGGAAGGAGAGGAGTACCACTGAGTGGGAGTTCTCGAGCCAGGGAGGCGGGGCCCGGTATGAACATTTTTCAATGTTTTGAGTTGTGGGCCCGTCTGACTGAGGAGACCGTGGCGGTTAATTCTCCCGGGCTCCCTTCCATCACACACGGACCGTCGTTTGAGGGAACCCGTCTGGCTAGGTTTTCTGGGACCCGTGGAGGGCGCAGTAGAGGAGGTGCTAGAGGTGAGCCCCGGTACCTCTCTCCGTTTCTGTCCCTCCTCGCCCTGGGCTGGTGAGGCCCAGCCCAGAGCCTTCACCGCTGGTCCCGTCCAGCCCAGAGCCCTTGCCGCTGGTCCCGTCCAGCCCAGAGCCTTCCCAGATCCCTCACCGCTGGTCCCGTCCAGCCCAGAGCCTGCAAACCTCTCACGTCACGTTTGCCAATCCAGAGACCGTTCACGTCACGCCTGCTGAGCCAGTGTCTCCGGACAAGATGGCCACAGCCGAGTTGGTGTCTGTTCCTGAGCCTGAGCCGGTGTCTGTTCCTGAGCCTGAGCCGGTGTCTGTTCCTGTTCCTCCGCCCGATGGGTCTTCACCACCCTGGCCGCCCGATGGGTCGTCTGCTTCGTCCTGGCCACCCGATGGGTCGTCTGTTTTGCCCTGGCCGCCCGATGAACTCTCCGCTTCGCCCTGGCCGCCCGATGGGTCGTCTGCTTCGCCCTGGCCGCCCGATGGGTTGTCTGCTTCGTCCTGGCCGCCCGATGGATCGTCTGCTTCGTCCTGGCCGCCCGATGGGTCGTCTGCTTCGCCCTGGCCGCCCGATGGGTCGTCTGCTTCGCCCTGGCCGCCCGATGGGTCGTCTGTTTCGCCCTGGCCGCCTGATGGGTCGTCTGCTTCGTCCTGGCCGCCCGATGGGTCGTCTGCTTCGAACTGGCCGCCCGATGGGTCGTCTGCTTCGCCCTGGCCACCCGATGGGTCGTCTGTTTCGTCCTGGCCGCCCGATGAACTGTACGCTGAAAGGAGGATGGTTGCTTGCAAGCAGAGGTTGCACGGCACAGTTATATTTGTTCTCCCTTCTCTTTCTTTAATGTGAAATGCTGTTTGAATTTCCAAGATAGAAACGCATTCTTGCCCGGGCTCTGTTGTTCCGGCTCCATCTTTACCTCTAGCTCCCGCTGCTCCTCTTCCGACTCCATTGTGACTGATTTTGTGACGCATTTTTTCGTTTTCATATTGGGGCTTCTGGGAAATGCATGGAGTTGCCTTAATTTATTTAGAGAGTGAATAAACTCATGAAACAGAAGTATCGTCTTGTAATCCATTGATTTCAACAATGTAACTGTATTCTAAATACCAACTATTTAAATTGTAACTGTAACGGAATACAGTTACTCATAATTTGTATTCTGAATACGTAACGCCGGTACATGTATTCCGTTACTCCCCAACACTGACAGGCAGATAATCCAAAAACCAAGGTACATGAAATCCGGAATAATGCTCAAAGATGGAGTGTAACACTAGGCAAAACCTCACAATAAGTGACAGAGTGAACCAGGCTTTTATAGACAGAGCTAATGAGTAACAGCTGTAGACGATCAGTTATGATGAAACGGCAGCGGATTATGGGAGGATGTGGTCTTTGATAGAACGGCAATTAACAGTCCGAGATGGAGTGCCCCCTGGTGGCTCTCAAGGGCACTCCAGCTGGTGATCGGGCAGTATTATTAATATGTAGGCCTATTAAATATTAAAGGAGTAATGAACACATATTCATTACAGAAACAAATAACCTTAATAAGATTTAAATGTTATATTACAATTAAATATTAATATAAATTTCACCCTTTAAAAATGTGGTGGTTAATTTTATAGTTTTTGTTAATCAAAATAAATATACATTTACGTCCCAACTAGAGATGTGCGGATCAGCTGAAACATCACCCGAATCCGTTTAAACTAGTCATCCGCCCGCCACCCACACCTATGATTTTCTCTGATTTAGATATCCGCACCCATCCCACACCCAATCTTCACATTACAATTATTCAAATTCTCAGTGTTAAGCGTGATGATATCATAACTTAATACACTGAACTAGGCTGCTTTTAAAATTAACATTTAGCTATTTAAAGAAAAAAAGTATTCTTTGGCAAAATTACGTCTTTAATGGAGGCTTTACTACCTTCAAACTTAAATTGGAATGTCATTGCAACTTTCCGAACACACACACACACACAAGTCATAAATACAGTATGTTCAAGCAAAGGCTGGATATTGTTACGGAAGCAGACTCAAGAGATGGATAATGAATTTAACAGGAGTTTGACAACAATGAGCGGAGACAAAATGCAGGTGATATGAACAAAGATACTTTGGAGAGCGGTGTGCAGGCGATGAGTGGAATGGTTCTTCTTACAGGTATGGTGACAGATCGTGGGTGAGATGGATGTCTGGAACGAAGAATGTTGGAGAATCAAGGTTAGCGATAACAGGATAAGTAGTCCTCTTCAAATTAACAAGACCAGACAGTGAACTGAGGTGAAGAGTGTGTCTTTATAGTGGTGGTGATGACGGTGATGGTGATGGTGTCTGTGATTAGAACTCCGGTGAGGGAGTGCGCTGTGATTGGCTGCTGTGAGAGCCTGGCTGATCTGTAACAGATATGGGCTTTATTAGTTTTTTAAACAGCAGTTCACAGCTGTTATATGATATCACATACCCAGCACTTGATTGGTCATGGTTAACTGCTTCACTAAAATGCTCCCACACTGTACTTTACTTTTCTATCTTTCCTTTGTTTTAAATTCTACTTTTTGAAATTTCTCTCAGATCTGTTTTGCCTCCATTGCTGCAATAAACAAGTTATTATTTAGCCTACATCGTGATGAAAAACAATCTTTATCTCTCATCCGCTCGCGACCCACTCACAATTAATTGGAATGTTATTTTTTATTACCCGACCCGCAAATTATCCGCAGCACCCGTGGATATATCCGCGATCCGCGCATCACTAGTCCCAATCAAATATGTATTTCCACGTTTTTTTGTTTTTTTTTTTCGTTTTGTGTTTGTTTATTTATTAAAGTGTGTTTGCACGTTCGCCCGGTTCCCAAAGCACACTACCGCTCGTTCCTCAACCAGCCGGGAGAACTCCATCTGCCACCTGGCACCGGCCACATGCAAATGTCAGCAACTCCTCCGCGCCCTCACGGACGGAAGCCACCCCTCCAAAACCCAGGTGCCCGACAGCGAGTTAGTTCGTCCCTCCGGCAACTCACTCCAGGCCACCGCCTCGAGCGTCCATGGCGGCAGACTCTGCTCAGCCATGATCAATGGCACCGCAGATTCCCCACAGCAGTGAGGGCTCTATGATAGCGTGTTCCTCCTTACTCCCTGGCTACGGCACCAATGTAACAAGGTTAGTGTTCAGGGAAGAAAGAGGCAGGAACCTGCGGACGTGCAAACACACTTTGATAAATAAACAAACACAAAATGAAAGTAAATGTGGCACACACACACACACACACATAAACAAAACATAACATAAAATCCAGACCAGCTCCTCCTTTTTTTCATCCAGATCTCCTTCAGTGAGACGCAGTTGACGCTCATTATCAATTGTGCCTTCATCCTTCATTGTGACTTCTCCCTCATTATATATAGCACCCTGCTGAATTTATATATTGTTTCTGTTGTGTTCTGTTAACAGAAATACAATATATCCTGAAATAAGGGCTAGTTCAATATATATATATATAAATATATATACAGGTACTGGTCATATAATTAGAATATCATCAAAAAGTTGATTTATTTCGGTAATTCCATTCAAAATGTGAAATTTGGTTATTATATTCATTCAATACACACAGACTGATATATTTCAAATGTTTATTTCATTTAATTGTGATGATTAAAACTGACAACTAATGAAAATCCCAAATTCAGTATCTCCGAAAATTAGAATATTACCTAAGACCAATACAAAAAAAAAGGATTTTTAGAAATGTTGGCCAACTGAAAAGTATGAACATGAAAAGTATGAGCATGTACAGCACTCAATACTTAGTTGGGGCCCCTTTTGCCTGAATTACTGCAGCAATGTGATGTGGCATGGAGTCGATTAGTTTGTGGCACTGCTCAGGTGTTATGAGAGCCCAGGTTGCTCTGATAGTGGCCTTCATCTCTTCTGCATTGTTGGGTCTGGCGTTTCGCATCATCCTCTTCACAATACCCCATAGATTTTATATAGGGTTAAGGTCAGGCGAGTTTGCTGGCCAATTAAGAAAAGGGATACCATGGTCCTTAAACCAGGTACTGGTAGCTTTGGCACTGTTTGCAGGTGCCAAGTCCTGTTGGAAAATTAAATCTGCATCTCCATTAAGTTGGTCAGCAGCAGGAAGCATGAAGTACTCTAAAACTTCCTGGTAGACGGCTGCGTTGACCTTGGACCTCAGAAAACACAGTGGACCAACACCAGCAGATGACATGGCACCCCAAACCATCACTGACTGTGGAAACTTTACACTGGAATTCAAGCAACATGGATTCTGTGCCTCTCCTCTCTTCCTCCAGACTCTGGGACCTTGATTTCCAAAGTTAATGCAAAATTTACTTTCATCAGAGAACATAACTTTGGACCACTCAGCAGAAGTCCAGTCATTTTTGTCTTTAGCCCAGGCGAGACGCTTCTGATGCTGAAACTCTTGCATACGTCTGTGCGTGGTGGTTCTTGAAGCACTAACTCCAGCTGCAGTCCACTCTGTGTGTATCTACCCCACATTTTTGAATGGGTTTTGTTTCACAATCCTCTCCAGGGTGCGGTTATCCCTATTGCTTGTACACTTTTTCTACCACATCTTTTCCTTCCCTTCGCCTCTCTATTAATGTGCTTGGACACAGAGCTCAGTGAACAGCCAGCCTCTTTAGCAATGACCTTTTGTGTCTTGCCCTCCTTGTGCAAGATGTCAATGGTCGTCTTTTGGACAGCTGTTAAGTCAGCAGTCTTCCCCATGATTGTGTAGCCTACAGAACTAGACTGAGAGACCATTTAAAGGCCTTTGCAGGTGTTTTGAGTTAATTAGCTGATTAGAGTGTGGCACCAAGTGTCTTCAATATTGAACCTTTTCACAATATTCTAATTTTCTGAGATACCGATTTTGGGGGTTTCATTAGTTGTCAGTTATAATCATCAAAAGTAAAAGGAATGAACACTTGAAATATATCAGTCTGTGTGTAATGAATGAATATAATATCCACATTTCACTTTTTGAATGGAATTACTAAAATAAATCAACTTTTTGATGATATTCTAATTATATGACAAGCACCTGTATATATATATATATGTAAAGAGGGAGACCTAATCTGGCGGCAGTTTGTCTCTGGCTCTGACACACACACACACACACATTCAAATTTGCCGCTCCTCTGTTACCGATATGGTCCGGGTGCACACGAGACCCATAGCACTTGTTCATTCAAACTCAATGTACCATCACCCTGCTACAATAAACTCACATTGCATACACACGCATACATATACATTCAAATATGTTTACCAGTTGGTTGAAATGTTGATTCCGGGTGAGAAAGAGATTAAACGTGATTGTTGGTAACCAGGGCTCTGTCACATATCCACAATACACGGTTTCACAGAGAAAAATATTAAATTGATTTGCTTGCGGCACCACAACTGCACACTCATGCATCAGCCTACCGAGAGACCCTGAATGAATATTCAGCCACTCTTTTATACTGTTGGCATTTACAAAAACCAGGGGGAATATGAAATTTCACGGTGCTCAAGTACTACATAACCTCTCACCAATAATCAACACCAAACATAAACCCACAAAAGGCATACCAGCATCATGTAATCTTCTTTTAAGACATAAATTAACTATAAACACAACAACATTTCTCACATCACACAACACATAGTATCATCCGTTCCGGGTGGCGCCATTATTGCGGAGACGTGACAGAGCGCTATAAATAGCCCTCGTTACCAACAATCATGTTTAATCTCTGTCTCTTTCTCACCCGGAATCAACACTTTTGTAACTGCGCGCGGCTGCGCATCTGAAGATGCACGACTTCGAGCCGAATCTGGCCGATCATACACTCACCTAAAGGATTATTAGGAACAGCTGTTCAATTTCTCATTAATGCAATTATCTAATCAACCAAACACATGGCAGTTGCTTCAATGCATTTATGGGTGTGGTCCTGGTCAAGATAATCTCCTGAACTCCAAACTGAATGTCAGAATGGGAAAGAAAGGGGATTTAACCAATTTTGAGCGTGGCATGGTTGTTGGTGCCAGACGGGCCAGTCTGAGTATTTCACAATCTGCTCAGTTACTGGGATTTTCACGCACAACCATTTCTAGGGTTTACAAAGAATGGTGTGAAAAGGGAAAAACATCCAGTATGCGGCAGATCTGTGGGCGAAGATGCCTTCAGAGGTCAGAGGAGAATGGGGCGACTGATTCAAGCTGATAGAAGAGCAACTTTGACTGAAATAACCACTCGTTACAACCAAGGTATGCAGCAAAGCATTTGTGAAGCCACAACACGCACAACCTTGAGGCGGACGGGCTACAACAGCAGAAGACCCCACCGGGTACCACTCATCTCCACTACAAATAGGAAAAAGAGACTACAATTTGCAAGAGCTCACCAAAATTGGACAGTTGAAGACTAGAAAAATGTTCCCTGGTCTGATGAGTCTCGATTTCTGTTGAGACATTCAGATGGTAGAGTCAGAATTTGGGGTAAACCGAATGAGAACATGGATCCATCATGCCTTGTTACCACTGTGCAGGCTGGTGGTGGTGGTGGTGTAATGGTGTGGGGGATGTTTTCTTGGCACACTTTAGGCCCCTTAGTTCCAATTGGGCATCGTTTAAATGCCATGGCCTACCTGAGCATTGTTTCTGACCATGTCCATCCCTTTATGGCCACCATGTACCCATCCTCTGATGGCTACTTCCAGCAGGATAATGCCCCATGTCACAAAGCTCGAATCATTTCAAATTGGTTTCTTGAACATGACAATGAGTTCACTGTACTAAAATGGCCCCCACAGTCACCAGATCTCAACCCAATAGAGCATCTTTGGGATGTGGTGGAACGAGAGCTTCGTGCCCTGGATGTGCATCCCACAAATCTTCATCAACTGCAAGATGCTATCCTATCAATATGGGCCAACATTTCTAAAGAATGCTTTCAGCACCTTGTTGAATCGATGCCACGTAGAATTAAGGCTGTTCTGAAGGCGAAAGGGGGTCAAACACAGTATTAGTATGGTGTTCCTAATAATCCTTTAGGTGAGTGTATATACGTCTCATCACAGGGACAGTTTGTGTATAGTAGTTGCTTAAATTTACAAAATGAGCCTACAATAGCAGGCATAAGCCCTTTTAATTATGGCCCATGTTTTATAAAAAATGTTCTCGAAACTAAATGAAAATATTTAGTGAAATTAGAAAATATGTAAGTTATCATTAATTTAGTTAGGTTCTACTGTATAGGTTATGTTCTCAAATGAGAACTGAGAGAGCTAAATGGAGCTACATGGAAAAATATGCACCAAACTAGCCACTTTGAAATGTAGCTATTTTCATGAATACAAAAGTTGGGTGACACTCCCCCTAGACTAAAAAAAGTTGGATGACCCTCCCCTCAACAAAGAATAAAAAGACATGATCCTCCCCTATTTTCCTCCGGTGGTCCATTCCATAAATACCGAACGGTCCCTTATGTTTTTTATTGTATTTTTTTTCTATTGCATTTTGTTGCACTGTATAAATTGCCATTCTACATCACACTCCCAAACCGCAGACTCCATTTGTACATAATTCCTGAGATATTTAACATTTTTATTATTCCCCTGAAATATTTTCAAAAGCCTGTGTGCTCACAACCCTGTTGCATATTCCAGGTGTCTGAAACTGTAAATGAGTAAATAAACATATAAGAATCCCAATGTGGTGGTTACAAATGGAAAATAAAAAAAATCGTGATTTTGTCTATTCAAGTTTATCTCATAAATGTCACGAATTTCCACCACCAATTCATCAACCAGGTGACAAGTCACATGATCCAGTGGAAGTCACGTACAACCGTTTAAGCTAGATAATGGTATGGTATATTGAGATGATGCAAGGTTATATTGTTATTACTAGCACATAATCATGCTTTTTTATAAATTATTAAAAAACTGACTTAAAGGGTTAGTTCACCCAAAAATGAAAATTCTGTCAGTAATTACTCACCCTCATGTTGTTACAACCCCGTAAGACTTTCATTCATCTTTGGTCTCACTCCTTCATAGGCTTCTAGGCAATTTCAACCTGCCGGTCCAGAAAAGTTAGTAAAAACATTGTTAAAATAGTCCAAGTGACTACAGTGCCTCAACCTTAAGTTTATCAAGCGACGAGAATACTTTTTGTGCACAAAAAACAACAAAAATAACGACTTTATTCAGCTATTCATTTTCTTCTGATGTGAGTTCAGGAGAGCTCCACAACGCATATGTGAGAACTGAGAAGATGACGCAGGTGGGTCTCGATGTAGTGTTTAAAATGGTTCTAAAGTGTGCATTTCCTGGTTTTCCAAATCGTGAGAAACCAACGAGAAAACGTTAAAGTGCCTTACCAATGCCACAAAATGAATGGTTTACCTTTCACACTTTCTCATCAAATGATCGTAAGCGACATCTTCTCAGTTCTCGCGCATGCGTCGTGGCGCTCTCGTGAACTCACATCAAAGGCCCACACAGAAGCCTAGAAGCCTATGAAGGAGTCAGGCAGCTCTCAGATTTCATCAAAATGTCTTAATTTGTGTTCCGAAGATGAACAAAAGTCTTATGGGGTTGGAACAATATGAGGGTGAGTAATTACTGACAAAATTTGCATTTTTGGGTGAACTAACCCTTTAATGTTGAATTAATTTTGAGTATTATGCAATGTCACGAAGAATGTTTTTTAGGATTGTTGCATCAAAACATTTCTGCTTGGGCTGTGGCCTAGTTGTTAGAACACATGCTCTTACATATGCTCTATGTCAGAGATTCCTTTTCAAATCTAACATCCTATCTCTTAAAACAATCAGTGCAAATGTCAAACACATTTATTCACCCTTGGGGAGCAATTACATGCATCCCATATTAATATCCTATCCTTACCATAAATATGGCTGTTTTTGCTCATGACATCATGGATCTGAGGGCATCTGCATTGTATTTCAGATAAGCCATATACTGGACCCTTCTATTACCTCAGATTAAACACTTTATGTCAGAAATTATAATTCTGCATGCTGTGCTTCATGTCTGTCACTATCAATGCGTTCGCCCCTGCTGAGCCTTTTTAAGGCGAGACACTACAGGTGAATATGGTAATTTTTTTAACTATCAGATAATACCATGAAACTTTGCCAGTTGATTACCTACATTAAGATGAGAAAAAAATGTATTACAAGTTTTCTGTAATTTAATGTTTAAATATGCAAATGAGGCATTGTCTAATTAAATATGCGCTATTTTGCATATATTTTAAAAAACGAAATCTGAGTATTGGACAAAGCCAGGTTCAAAATTATTTTTTCATTGTGTTCACATATTAGATGGGGAAAAAATTACAGAGGGATTTATGGATATCTACTTTTGTTATCCTGTAAATCAGAATATACTGCCAATAGCCTTAAAAAAATGATTTTCGCCATGTTTTTGGGAATAAAATGTTATATAAATCAGGCTAGGAATAATATATTTACAAATCCCTCTGTAAATGTCTTCATAATATAACTAGGTACAAGACTGGAAAGTTTGGTGTATATAGGTGCTACTGAACTGGAGATTTCGGACTTGGAGTATGAGAGAAAAGACATTTTGAGAAAACGTGCTTTAAAGATTTAGCATCAGCCAATGAGATTGCGCATTTAGAGTAAAATCCCCCCTTTTACTTTCGCGATTGGTTGCTGATAAAAAGGAAATGACCATATTTGGATCCGGCAGTCTTGTTCAGGAGAGAGAGAGCTTTCTAACGGTGTGTGTGATGACAGGGTGCAGATCGCGATCGCGGAGCAGAGGGATGATTTATAACGACAACTTTTGATGAATTTATGAGAAATCTACAGACGCAAACAGACAAAGTGTAGTAAAATAAAGACCTAAATGTGTATTTCAGACTTTTTTTCACCACAAGTCTGAAAGAAGACATGATATTGAAGACAAATATCCCAAAATCTCAAAATTGACCAGTGAAAAAAAACCGATGTTTTTGCCTGCCGTGTCTCGCCTTAATGAATAATACTTTTTTTATCACATATTGTAGTGTTGGTTCAGTGTGGGTGTGATGGAAGAAGACAAGGGTCGGCGTAACTGGGACTCGTACACGGTTTTTATTACTCAGAATGCATTGAACAAACAATGTGCGCGAGGTGCGCCTTCACCATAGAACACTCTATAGCTACGTTCAAAACACTCTTTCCACTTTCATATAAACTCAGTCCATAAATTCTCCAGTCCTTTCTCGTGCATGAAGTCCCAGTCCTTTTCTCTTCCCGCTCTCTCACTCCAGCCGGCTTTTATGCGGTCTCCCCACGGCAATTACTGCAATCAGAAACAGGTGTTCGTCATTTTGCACTTGACCTACTTACCCACCGCTCGGCTCCGCCCTCGCTCTCCGCTACAGACTCCGCTAAACCACGCCCCCCTCGTCACATACCCCCACCTCCCGACTCAGGCCGGGGAGACATCCGGCCTGCAGCCCCCCCCCTCCTCCTGGAAAGGAAGTCAGCCACAGCCATCTGTGCACCCGGCCTGTGGACCACCTGAAATTTAAAAGGTTGTAAAGCCAGATACCAACGGGTAATCCGCGCGTTGGTATCTTTCATGCGGTGGAGCCATTGCAGGGGAGCATGGTTCGAACAGAGGGTGAACTCCCGCCCCAAGAGATAATAGCGGAGGGTGAGAACGGCCCACCTGATGGCAAGACACTCCTTCTCAATGGTGCTGTACTTAGTCTCTCTCTTAGAGAGCTTAAGACTAATATACAGCACCGGCCGTTCCTCACCCTCTATGTCCTGGGACAGGACAGCACCCAGCCCCCTGTTCGAGGCGTCAGTCTGTAGGATAAAAGGGAGAGAAAAGTTAGGAGCCTGTAAGAGCGGTCCACCACATAGATCAGCATTTATCTGTGTAAAGGCCTGCTGACACCGCTCCGTCCACTGGACGGTATCTGGTGCTTCCTTTTTAGTTAGGTCAGTCAGCGGGCTAGCGAGGTCCGAATAACTAGGCAGAAACCTTCTGTAATATCCCGCTAGCCGCAGGAACTGCCTAACCTCCTTTTTCGTCTTAGGTCTCGGACAGGTCGCAACTGCTGCCGTCTTATCAATTTGGGGACGCACCTGTCCATGACCCAAGTGGAAACCCAGATACCTAACTTCCACACGCCCAACTGCACACTTCTTTGGGTTGGCTGTGAGCCCCGCTTCCCGCAACGTCCTGAGGACAGCTCGTAAATGCTGCATATGCCGCTGCCAATCATTACTATAGATGATAATATCATCCAAGTAAGCAGCGGCATATGCAGTATGCAGCCGGAGAATTCTGTTCATCAGGCGCTGGAAGGTCGCTGGAGCCCCGAACAAGGAAGAGTAACAAATTGGTGTTATCCAAACAGGGTTGTGAGATTTGTCTGACCAGGCAGGGGCGAGAACACATCCGCAAATTCTGCTTGTAAATTACGTATATCAGTGAGCTGGGACGGCGAGAGGTGATCTCCTCCAACTGCCAGAGCGAGAGATTGAGACTTTGAGCTCGCATCTGGACCGAGATCCTCCTCCCCGCTCACCACCATTGCCAGCATCACTGACTCCACCTCATTCCACTTTTTAAGGAGGTTGAGGTGGTAAATTTGATGTGCCCCTTCCCTATCTGTTCTGATGACCTCATAGTCGAGATCCCCAACTCGCCGTGTGACCTCAAAGGGTCCTTGCCACTTCGCGAGTAATTTCGAACTGGACGTGGGAAGCAATACAAGTACTTTATCTCCCGGTGCAAATTCTCTTAGTCTAGTTCCCCTGTTGTACAGCCGATTCTGCCTGTCCTGAGCCTGTAACAAATTTTCCATAGAAAGCAGCCCCAAAGTGTGGAGTTTTGTTCTCAGGTCCAGGACATATTGAATTTCATTCTTACTATTCGAAGGTCCGTCCTCCCATGTTTCCCTAAGCACGTCCAGCACCCCGCGGGGCTGACGCCCCTAGAGAAGCTCGAAGGGGGAAAACCCTGTGGAGGCTTGGGGAACCTCGCGTACAGCGAACAAGAGGGGTTCTAGCCACTTATCCCAATTTCTGGCGTCTTCCTGCACGAACTTACGAATCATGGATTTCAACGTGCGATTAAATCGTTCCACCCAATCGTATGGGTGATAGACACTGGTGCGAATCGATTTAATGCCCAACAATTCGTAAAGTTCGCGAATAGTGCGTGACATAAACGCCGTGCCCTGGTCGGTGAGAATCTCTTTCGGGATTCCCACCCGGGAGATTAACTGAAACAGTGCGCTCGCCATGCTCTTCGCGGAAATTCTGCGAAGCGGCACTGCTTCTGGGTATCGCGTTGCATAATCCACTAGGACTAATGCAAAACGATGCCCCCGTGCAGATCGTTCCAATGGCCCGATGAGGTCCATGCCAATTCTTTCGAAGGGGACCTCTATTAACCCTCTGAGGTCGGCTATCGCGCCGGCGCGATAGTCTCGCTTTTTTTCTTATCAGTGCAAAAGAGACTCAAAATACTCTGTTGATTTTGATCTTACGTGTTAGTGTTATACATCATTCGATCCTGTTAAGTTTCTATTTTTTTGTGTATACTCACAATATGAACAAAGTATTGTGCTTTTAGTCAAATAAAGAAAAATAAACATTATGCTAGTTTTGACTTCTCTCTGTCAGTGAAGTCCATTCTGAAACACGTCCGAAAATTAACTGTAATTCCGCGAATACTTGTCATACAGGCACGAGTGTTTTTCCATAATGAAGCTTGAACTCTCTTCTTTTAAATGAATTAATTTATATAAAAAAACAAATATTCTCAGTTTATGTAATCTGTATGAAAAGAGAGAGATGTCAGTCTTTTTCTTTCCAGCTCATTATACCTCATTACGTGTTAATGTGCCACGCCCACGGCGAGCGCGCGCTATTCAAACGCAAATGATCTAATGCAAGCCATTCAAACATGCCAACGCCCACCAGCTGGGTTATAAAACACATCATGTTTAGGAAGTATCTTACTACCGCTGTGTACACAGCGTATCCCTACGCTGTGAGGAATAATACAATCGGTAACACTTTACAATACGGGTGCACTAATATGCATTAATTCATGTTTAACTAATGCACAGATAATCATGAGTTAATGTATGATTCATGAAGAACTAAACCATTAATTAATTATTACTGCATCAGAAACTAATAAAGAGTCTATATGATTAATAGATTAAGTAATACATGAATTGCTATTAATTCAATGTGTCATTGTGTATTAATTCCTTAATAACATATTTTATTAACTAATAGTGTAAATTAATGTGTTAATTACCACTATTAGTCAAAGCTATGCACTTCAACTACCAGTTGTCTGCTTTAATTAATCATTAGCTAATGATTTGCAAAGGTATCATTATGTTATGACTTTACTTGTTGAGGCACATCATTATTAACTAGTCATTTAGTAATTGTAGTAATTTACACATGAATTTGCACTAACAATGAAGTAATTAATCATGTATTAATGTGTACCTGTATCTGGAAGTTGAAATACAAGGCTTTGGCTCATTCTGGTAATTAACATATTAATTAAAACTATTAGTTAAAAAAATTAGTTATTAGGGAATTAATTCACAATTACATTTTAATTAATAACAATTCATGTATGAACTAATACATTAACCATACAGACTCTTAATTAGTTTCTAATGTTGTAATCATTAATGAATAGCTTAGATAATCATTAGTTACACATTAATTCAGTATTATCTGTGCATTAGTTAAGCATGAATTAATGCTTATTAGTGCACCCATATTGTAAAGTGTTACCATACAATCTAATAACCCTGGAAAATGTACCAGAAGTGCTGCCAGTTTCATGTCGAGGAGCAACGGATCCAGCTGATGTAGTAAGTCATTTATTCTTAAGTGCTTTGTTCTAATCGCGATATTGAATAGTGTCTGTACACCGCAAAAAGACTGTTTAAATATGAATTGCGTGTCTGTGTGTAGGCTAAATGATGAATGAACTGCACAGACGCACGCGCGTTGTTTACTACAGTTATACAGCGCGTGTCTGTGCCGTTCATTCACTCTCGCACCTACATTAGTAAACATGTTATTTTTACATGGACACATCCAAACTATATTGCTATAGCCTACTAAGATGAGTAAAAATAGACTGAAATATGTTGAAATAAAATGTCTGTATAAGCAACAAACTGCAAATTAACATGCTAATATAATATCATAAACACTATATGTTACAGACTAAATATGAATGTTTAGACAAGATTTCGTGATTGGTTTTGGATAGATTATAAAGTTTTGACTGTAAAAAAAGACTACTGTCACATTAAATAGGTAAGCTTTTGTTCGACAATTTCTGCTCATATGTTAAATATACTATAGTATGGGATGTTTTGTCAAAAATAAAGTAGGTATATTGAATCAACTAAGATGTTATTATAGTGCTTGTTCCAATATTCAAACCAATGAATCCTTACCTTTTTTAATACGTATGATAAAATGTATACTTTTTACAAAGAAATAATACACTTGAAATATTGTTAAAATTGTAATTGTTGTTGTAGTTGTAACCTATTTGTAATTGATTACAATTTCTAATTGTAATATATATATATATATATATATATATATATATATATATATATATATATATATATATATATAATTTCTTTTGTCCGAGGTCGCATTCTTTGGTACCCAGTGACACAGCTGTGTGAAAGGCTCATTAATATGCAGCTCGCACATTATCCGGCCTTTGTCTTCTCAGGTGTGAACATGCCTCCAGGCATATTGCCTTTCCAAACAAAAGGTGTCTTATAAAATTTTAATCAATGTATTGTTTTGTGTAAATGATTAGGCAGGATGATTTTCAGATCATTTTGAAGCAAAAATTCTAAGCAACAACACCCATTAGTCAAAAGTCTTGTGGACACATATTTAGTATGTGTTTTGTGGCCTTATTTCAGACACTTTAAGTTTTAGTTTTTTCAATAACCATGCATAAACAATATTCTCTCAAAAATACAAACATGTACATCTTGCTGACATATTATGGTAGCCCTGTTTGTGCTAAATAGTGTGCAATTACACCTTTGCAATTAATATGTTTATAAGCAACTGAAAAAAGCACAAATGTCAGGGCATGTCAAAACATCTCAAGGACCCCAAAAACACCTTAGACCTCAGAGGGTTAAAGGAAGGGGGCACAACGGTGCTTTTGGGCTGGCCGGTGGATTCACCAACTGACATTCACGACAAGACACGCACCACTTGCGCACGTTCTCGTGAATGCCCGGCCAAAAAAATCGGGTCATTAGACGATTCAGTGTAGCTGTCTGCCCTAAATGCCCAGCCATCGGATTACAGTGAGCCGCCTGGAAAAGCGTTTCCCGGCGGCTCTTCGGTACTAATAACTGAGTTGTATCTTGCTTTGATTGGGCGTCCTGGGTCACCCGATACAACTTATCTTTTATGATTGCGAAATAAGGATATGAAAGTGGCCGGTCTGGGTGGAGAGGCTGTCCGTCGATTGTACGGACTTGGTCAAACGCATTTTTGAGCGTCTCGTCTCGGGACTGTTCCAGAGGAAAATCATCGCGCTCTGAAAGTGACATCCTTTCAACAGCGTTCCGTTCCTCTGGCACAGGCACCGACGGTCCCGGCACAGCCTCTCCAACCTGAGCGACCGCTCTCTTCCCCCGCTTCCTTTTTGTCCCAGAAGCACCCGCACACAAATGTGCCAATAAAACTTTAAACCCCGGCCAATTCGTCCCCAAAATTAGCGGGTGTCGGAGGTGCTGGCTAACGGCCACCTCCACACTATGCTTTTGGCCCCGGAACTGAATAGTGACTGGCATTAACGGGTAATCCACCACCTCCCAGTGCACACACCGAACCTTAACCATGCGGCTCTTATCCAATGCCTCTGGTTGAATCAGGCTTTGATGGATGGAGGTTTGGTTACAGCCTGAATCCACCAAGGCCTGATAAGTACCCCCCTTTATACTTACTGGTATCTGGTACAGTCCAGCTTGATCTGGGGCGGCCTGCGGTGTGTCAGGGACCCTGACCAGCGTCCCTACCTCCATCACTGGGCACTGATCGACAAAGTGCCCAGGGTCCCCACAACGCCAACAGGCCGGCCCAGACCTTCCCGCCGCCCCAATGGCGGGAAGCGGGTCAAGGAATTGGCGCGGGGAGAGCGTGTGCGACCGGGGTGGAACGTTGCCGGGGGCAGAGGATGCCCCCCTAGACGGTGGTCGGGGAGCAGGAACAGGCTCCACCGCAGGTCCTGTCCTCCAGCGGGGTGCCGGTCTGGGTGGGAGAGTCCTGGACCTGGGTACAGGGACAGGAGGAGAAGGAGAGAGAGAAGGGGGAAGATAGAGAGAGAGAAGCTGCTGGAAGTGGTTCGCCGACCCCTGGGCACGCCACCATCTGGTCCTCCGCTAACTGGATGGCCTGGTTCAGCGGCGTCGGGAGGTGGCACTGGACCCACTGCAGTACCACTTGATCTATGACTTCCTCGACGTCGCGTCCGTCGGCCATCAGCCACTTGCGGCACACATCCCGGAGCTGCTGCGCAAAGACGAAGGGTCGGCCAGACTCACCGAGCTCCAGTGACCGGAACCGCTGTAGGCTCTGCTCCGGGGTCCGGCCGACCCGCTGCAGGATGGCGCGTTTGAGGTCTTCATAGACCAGGAGGTTCCGGACTGGCAGCTGTTGTGCGGCGATCTGTGCTTCCCCGGATAGCAACGGGATCAGCCGCATTGGCCAGTCCGCGGGCGGCCAGCCCCAGCCCTCGGCTGACCTCTCAAAGAGGTCCAAAAAGGCCTCTGGGTCGTCCTGTGGACCCATTTTGTTGAGATGCATGGGCGGGGCCGAGGCCGTAGCTGGCGATGGTGGGGCGGCCCGAACCTCCCGGTCCATCCAGCTCCGGAACAGCTCGCGGTCCTGCTGCTGGCCCCGGAGGAGCGTCTCAAATTGTCGCTCATGTTGTTCCTCCATGGCCAGCAGCGCTTGGTGTTGTTGCTGGTGGAGACCCGCGAGCGCGTGGATGATATCCGCAAATGGTGTCGTGGACTGTCTGGCGCGGCTTCTTCTTCCATCCCGGGTTTCGGCACCAGTGTAGTGTTGGTTCAGTGTGGGTGTGATTGAAGAAGACAAGGGTCGGCGTAACTGGGACTCGTACACGGTTTTTATTACTCAGAATGCGTTGAACAAACAAAGTACGCGAGGTGCGCCTTCAACATAGAACACTCTATAGCAACGTTCAAAACACTCTTTCCACTTTCATATAAACTCAGTCCGTAAATTCTCCAGTCCTTTCTCGTGCACGAAGTCCCAGTCCTTCTCTCTCCCCGCTCTCTCACTCCAGCCGGCTTTTATGTGGTCTCCCCACGCCAATTACTGCAATCAGAAACAGGTGTTCGTCATTTTGCACTTGACCTACTTACCCACCGCCCGGCTCCACCCTCGCTCTCCGCTACAGACTCCGCTAAACCACGCCCCCCTCGCCACACATATTATTAGATTTTAATTCAGCTACAGCAGGAATGGAGCCAAGAAGAGCCCTAGATGGAACAGTGTTAAATAAATCTATAAAGGTTAAAACTGCCTCTTTACAGCAAAAATGCATGGTGATCAATGGATGTCAAGTACAGTTGCACATTTGCTTGATGACATGAATGTTATATCAGAATTTAAAAACCAGGTCCAATTTCAAGCTAAACAAATCTACAGCACTACCATCCATCGGCTATCCATTCTTAAATTATAATTTAGAACTACCAAGTAAAAAAATGGGTAACACTTTAGAATACGGTTCCTTCATTAATGAATAACTACAGAAGAACAAATGAGTAACACAATATTAACAATCTAGTAACTACTATTAACTAACAAGAAATTCTGATTAACGAATTAGTAAGTAATAGCACACAGATGAAAGTTGTAGTTCACTATTAACTAATCAATAACTACTATTTTTTTAATGCTTCCCAGAGAACTACTGTAAGAATCATGGTAACTGACTAATAATGACTCAAGTGTTACTACATACTTCTAAAGGAATTACTAATTATTTGGATCCGTATTCTAAAGTGAAGATCATGGTAACTAACTAGCAATGACTAAAGTGTTACTACATACTTCTATGAGAATTACTATTTAAAACTTCACCAAAAACCTCAAAAGCTTAAAATAATTAGTAATTCCTTTAGAAGTATGTAGTAGCACTTGAGTCATTACCAGTTAGTTACCATGATCTTCACTTTAGAATACGGATCCAAATAATTAGTAATTCCTTTGGAAGTATGTAGTAACACTTGAGTCATTACTAATTAGTTACCATGATCTTCACTTTAGAATACGGATCCAACTAATTAGTAATTCCTTTAGAAGTATGTAGTAACACTTGAGTCATTACTAGTTAGTTACCCTTCTAATCCTTCACATGATATGTGCACACACATATATGAGCTAGGAGACATACATAAAAACATATTTTTTTGTGAGGTAGGTTAAATAATAAAATCACTGTATATGGTATTTGGATGGCTGATAACTCAATATGTTCCAGTCGTCACCATGACTCTAGTGATTCAATGCCAGTCCAGAGGAATGCCGGAAAATTGGCCACATGACAAGTAAGGTCCTGACAACTACATTTAAAAATCCATTTCTTTAAAATTATTTAGTTGATAAATAGTTCTCTAGGAGAGAGCATAAGCTAATTATTTCCCAAATCATAAGTCTGCTATGCTATTACATATTGATGAACCTTGTGTATTCGTTTACAGTAGCAGTTAAAATGTTAATGTAGTGCTAGTCATTTGTGCTGCATTAGTTATTGATTAGTTTTGCATGAATTATGAAATTTTTCATTAGTTCTCTGGGAAGCATTAAAAAAAATAGTAGTTATTGATAGCCTAGTTAATAGTGAACTACCACTTTCATCTGTGTGCTATTACTTACTAATTCGTTAATCAGTATTTCTTGTTAGTTAATAGTAGTTACTAGATTATTAATATTGTGTTACTCATTTGTTCCTGTGTAGTTATTCATTAACGAAGGAACCGTATTCTAAAGTGTTACCAAAAATTGTTGATGTATTAAATCACCATCTGTGCCAATGCTGCCACTGATGTCCTAAACGCATCATTTGAAAAATGTAATTTGCACATTTATGCAATTTCCATGCTGACTCTCTAAATAAATAAGCTAGCAAGATAGGACAGAGCCCTGGATAGAGCACATTAAAAATCTGCTAGAGGAGTTTATAAAAGTATGTCAGAACCAAGAGAAATCTGTGGAGATCTCCAGTAATGTGTCCCCGAGTCTGGGTTGAGCCTGAACAGTTTGTGTGCACGCTCTCAGATTTGCCAATAAAAGATCAGCGAATGATCTCTTAAACACCCTGCTCTTACATCACACTGGATTCTGGCCACCTGAGAATAACATTTCTTTGACATTTCTACAAAGTTCACTTTTCTTTGAAAAAGCATACAGTATATCATTGACAGCCAATTTCTAAAGTCAAACACTAATAATAAAATACTGTCACAGTGGGTTGATGCAGAGAATGAAAAATAATAATTGCATTAATAAGGTGTTTAATGAAAAAAATACAATAATAACAAAATACTTGAACACGAACAGAACAACCTCCATATAGTGATGATAATGGGCAACCAAGGAAAAAAACAGAGGTCTATACACTCAAGAAAAAGAAGGATAGCGTACAACTCAACTACAAACAGGTGTGTAACTTGTAGGAACTGAGCCGAAAGGACAGAGATGATTAGTTTGAACAGGACAATCGAGGACCATAAATGAAGTGGGCGCTATCCAGTCTAAGCTAACTAAAGAATTTCACAGCTGTAAACAATTAACATTGTAAAGATCTAATTCCAACTACAGAAACCCCCAGCAAAGTACTTTATGGCCATGCAAGCTTCAAAGAGATGAGCCTAGCTAAAGTGAGAACGTTGCCAACGTTAGGTAGTTTGTAAAAGATGGATTGTTTCAGATATGGCACAGCTTGAGCCCCACCAAGATAATGGCAGAGGTTGTTTGATCCCACAACATAGATTCAAAACAGACCTTCATCTTCTCTAAGATCTCAGTTTGACCTGAGCTCTGAAACAAAGGGATGAAATATCTTAAAACCACAGAGACTGAGACTTTACGTTGACGTCGACAAAGGAAATCCCCAAAGGAACGCAAGGAACACAAACGCAAGTAGCCCTCCAGATTGTAGCCAAACTGGTGCATTGATATAAAATTTAATAACTGATAGAAGGGTTAAATTTATGATTGATGGTTTGTTGGGTTCAGGTCTTACAAAGTGCACATATAAACTTGGGATTTCTTCATTTCACTCTTAAAACTCATTCTTTCCAAACGTTCTTTCTTTCTGCAACTCGTGTGAAAGTTGTGTGTGCATGTTTATGTTAGATGTTGGTTTATGTGTTTAAACTGAGGCAGAGCCGATGTGCCTGAGGACTGAGGTGAACCTGGAGGGAAGGAGGTACCCAATAGGGCCAAAGGGGTGGAGGGATGAATCAAGACAAAGGCCCATAAGTCCACAACAGACCAAGGCAGAACCGGGGAGACGAGAAAAACTGGTGGAGTCGTAGGGACAACGGTCCCAGTTGGAGGAAGCGAGGATCCAAGGCGCAGCCATTAGGTCGACATGCCGAGGTGGAGTGACGGGGCTGGAGGTTCTAGGCGGAGCTAGAGGGTCGACAATCCAGGGCTGAGGTGGTGAGCTGCAGGCAGTGTAGGAGGAGACGAAGGGCTGAAAGGAGACAGTGCAGACAGGGAAGAATAACTGGGAAGTGCAGGCAGAAGGTTACAAAACGGTCTTCCTGGGCAATACAGGACAGGCATATAATTCAGGAACGGACTTTTTGGCCAATGCAGGACATGTAGAATCTTCAGGAACGGCCTCCTAAGCCGACACGCAACGGGCAGATACTTCAGAAACCGCCTGTCAGTTTCAAAAAGATGTCAGTTTTAAAATGTGTAAAAAAAAAATCTTCCTGAATGGATATCTATGCATTGCAAATCTTAACCTTTTTGGTCATAATCTTTGTGTCATTTGTGTTCTTAGACATTCTTCACAGTTCGTTTCACATTTCTCTTTTGTTTACCTTTTAAGGGTCTTCTGCATTTCAAGGCCAGGTCATTAGAATGGAAGAGAACAAATTGGACCATAAATGTATCATGGTTTCATGGTTCTCTTTCCTGAAATCTCTCACAATTTCTTCAGCAACCATACTTAACAAGAGGAACATAACTCTTTGTTCTTTTCAGTGTACATCTTATCTTAGGATTTCTGCATATGTTTGTCATAAGGACATTTTCACAGCTAACCCTGTAAATGTGTATGTATACTCCAAGTTCTGTTCAGTCCTTTGTCGGTTATTGTTTCGTGTAATGTGTTGAATGTCTAGTAAAGTCTATTTTGAAGTGTTACCCGTTATTTATATTCCTTCATCCTCGACAATACGTGACAGGGCAAATGTCATTATTCGTTATTTTCACAGCTAACCCTGTATAAGCTTCATCCTAATCCTTTTGAAAGTCAATTTCAGGTGTGTAGATAAAGGAAAATATTGTGTATGTCCAGACTTGACTCACGTCTGTTGATTAGATACCTGCAAACTACTTAATAGATTCCCATTAACGATAAGATAAATTTAATTGCAGCTGAGGAGAATTTTAAAGGTCAATATGTAAGCATCACTCCTTAAAAATTAAGATTACCTCAGAATGAATTGCATTGCTAGCCCACCCCAACACTTACACACAATAATAATAAATGCAGACCAATACTTGTAATTTATTTTGTCATATGATTTAGATGCATCACTACAGTCAAGCACGGAGGTGGAAACATTATGCTTTCGGGCTGTTTCTCTGCTAAGGGTACAGGACGACTTCACCATATTGAGGGGCCAATGGACGGGGCCTTGTACCGTCAAATATTGGACGAGAACCTCCTTCCCTCAGCCAGAACACTGAAGATGGGTCGTGGATGGGTCTTCCAGTATGCCAATGACCCAAAACATACTGCCAAGGCAACAAAGTAGTGGCTCAAGAAGAACCACATTAAGGTCTTGGAGTGGCCTAGCCAGTCTCCAGACCTTAATCCTAGTGAAAATCTGTGGAGGGAGCCGAAACTTTGAGTTGCCAAGCGACAGTCAAGAAACCTTAAGGATTTAGACAGTATCTGTAAAGAAGAGTGGACCAAAATCCCTCCTAAGATGTGTGCAAACCTGGTGACAAACTACAAGAAACGTCTCACCTTTTTGCTTGCCAACATAGGTTTCTCCACAAGTACTAAGGCAAGTTTTGCTTGGGGATCAAATATTATTTCACTCACTGAAATGCAAATCAATTTATAACCTTTATATAATGTGTTTTTTCTGGATTTTTTGGTTGATATTCTGTCTCTATCCGTTAAAAATAATCCTACCATAAAAAAATTAGACCCTTCATTTCTTTGTAAGTACAAAATCAGCAGGCGATCAAATAATTATTTCCCCCACTGTATACTAAAAATGTTGATGACAAGTCCACTTCTCTTTCTGCTTTTTTGACCTCCAACAGATGCAGATCTACTTGAGGTGTTACATAAACCCATGGCTCATATTTCGGAATCTCAGCTGTTGGGCTCATCTTGATACTATTTACTTGCATTTCTTCTGCATATATTTTACTACTCCACCTGAAGCTTATTCTACAACTTTTATTTTGTTCCCAGCACTTCTGTAAAACCATATTTGTAGAATGTTCCTCTTCATACACCTTGAGGTTAGCCCAGTAATTGATCATTAATTGTTTCCTTCTAATTTCTAGTGGCATCTCTCTTAACAAGACTTGTAAAGCTGAAATGGGTGTCGTCTTTACTGCTCCACAACTGTCTCATAGCTTGAGCTTGCATTTTATTTTTCTTGTATAGACTTTTTCTATCAAGGTTTTTTAAGGCTGAACCATATACCACACTACCATAATCAAATACAAACCTGATCAGTGCCACATAAATAGTTTTTAATGAAGAAAAACACTCCACTTACACATCTCATGATGTTTAACACCTTCTGACATTTCTCCACTATTTTGCTTATATTATGTTCATCCCATTAATAGTTTCGTATAAAAATAAATATCCAAAAATGTAAAAAACCTTCACCCTCTCCAATGATATCTCATTCATCTTCAGACTCACTTCTGGAACAACCCTCTTCCTAGAGAAAATTGCTGTATTATTCCGAGTTAACACTGGACGATTTTAGCCACGATTTTCACTTGCCGACAGGTTTTGTGAGATCGCCGACAAATGCCTGAAATCATAGGCAAATCGGTGCTTGTTCACGCAAGTGACAATCACGCAGTGCAAATGATCAAAGACGCGATCTAAGAGAATCGCAGATGAGTGAAATATACGCCCGTGAGATATTTGGCATGCTAAATATCTGGACCTGTCTGATCCAAATTGATCCTTGCTCACCTCGTCTCCCAAACCATTTCCTCCTGCATAATCTGTATTTCTTTTTCTCCTTTTTGCTGCAAATCAGGGCAAAAACTATTTGGATCACAATCTTCTTGCTGGCTATCATTTTTAATAACAATTTCGGTCTCACGCATGAGTGATCTTGCATTATTTCCTTATCACTTCTCGCTTGTGTTTGGTTGTGAAGCGTAGTTTGCGGACCAGACGGTTATCGGCAATTCTGTCTTTTGTAAAGTCATGCAGTGTGAAATCGCCAGTCACCGATCCATCGTGCAGTGTGCACACAGCAGCAAACTGAATGTTAACCCAGATAGTCGTGACCTGATTACTTTGAAAATCGTGCAGTGTAAACTCTGCATTAGTTTTCTCCACTGAGAATTTGAATCCCCAATCATATTCCCATTCTTCT